>PVMI01087189.1:0-18437 GCA_008528875.1 Aulacorthum solani
AATATAATAATTAAATTAATAATTTTAGGCAGTTTAAATTTATTATACCAGAAAGTCTACGGTCTAAATCAGCAATGGAAGCTTTTGAGGTTAATGGAGTTTTTTTGAATCTTAAACACCTTTTCTGACTGGATACATTTTTTAAGTCATCAGTAACCTTTTTTGCTACCAATGTAACATCACATTCTACTTTTTCCACTAACTGATTATGTTTAGGAGTACTACTTGATTGTTCAGCACTAGTGGACTCGGACGTTTGGGATGTAATAGTGGAACCAGTTAAAATATCTTCTTCGGGATTATCACTGGAACCATTACCATTTAAACTTTCAAAACCATCATCGTCATGTGTTGAGCTAGACGTATTAGGTCTCACATCCATACGATCTCTACAAAAAAATATATGACATTAATACATTTTAACAATATTCATGCAGATTTAAAAACAGTTCTTACACTCCTCCTAATTGCTTTTTCTCATCAAGATTGACTAAACGTAGATCGGAACCAAAATCTTCAGGTACTAAAGAAGTATTAACATCAGGTAGAGATTCCAGAACCCAATGACGAGTTTTTACAGGTGATGTGTCCCATACAACATTGTGAGGTTTAGAAGATTCTCCACTAAAACATTATTTAAGTCATTTTAAAATACATTATCATACAAAAATAGTTAAAAATAATACACTGTAATGATTTAACAATAATTAATATAATATACCTTGTGTACGCGGGAACAGAGTACACTTTATCACTGATTGCTCTGTAAATAATTTGCAATTCTGTTTGAGGAACATTCAACTATACTCTGTCTGAAACTAGAATACACCGGTTTTGGAAAATTTTGGTTTAGAATACAAGTTGACGGAACAAAATTACTTGAAAAAAAATTATCAATCCAAAAGTGATATTCAAAATAGAAGTTACAGGAAGTTAGTTGCCATTTAAAAAAATGAAGTTGGGGTGAGTATGTGCAAAATACATGAGTTAAAAAAATAAAAAAATTGTAAGTCATAGAAATTTATGATCCATTAGTCTAGTTGAATGTCCCGCAAACAGAATAGAAAATTATTTACAGGGTAATGAGTGATAAAGTGTACCTTGTTTCTGCGGACACACAGTACACGTATTAATAATTATAAGATAGTTTATTTACTATAGTAAATATAACTCACATTCTATTTCTTCGCTTCACATATTTTGTATCAGTACCAACTAAAGATTGAATACTTTCTACATTCATTTCAGTCGAATCTATAATTGTAAAAATTGTTGATTATTTAGTATTAGATTTTAAAAAAATGTTGTAGTAAACAGTATAAGCCGAGTTTATCTGTATACTATTATAAACAATAATATAAATTTACTTTTAATTTTACTTGAGGTAGAATGCCCCCTTTTAGCATGTCTTGGGCTATGAGATCTAGGGGTCTTCAGAAAGTTCTTTTTTGAAATTGTAGTAGTAGACACAATTTGAGAATGAACAATGCTCAAAACAAGCATCATTATAAATGGACTCAGTACTTCACCAAGTGTTACAGTCTGGAAAAAAAATTATGGTCTTTATAAATAGCTACCTTATAAAATAAATAAAATACTGTACTCTAAATTATAAAATATATTGATACATATTTGGTACACAAATATTTTCAAGTTAAGATAATACATATTATTGTGTAATATAAATAACAATAAAAATAATAGAAAACATAGAAGATTAATTAATAATAATTGCCCCAGATTTGTAAGCTTTAAGAGTTCTAGCAATGATTATTAGTTGGAAATTGTTTCAAATGGTTTTAAAAAACTTAAAATTATTCCGATGTAAAATATCTAGGTATTATCGTTGATAAAACACTAACCTGAGTTTCTCATCTAAAAGCAAAATGAAAAAATACATCAGATTTTTCTTGTATTCTTTTTATTGATTTTTAATATAGTAAATATATAATAACAATATAAATGTCAATGAATAGTAATTAATACATTCAAACATTTTTTGCATATTAAATATTTTGGATTTTGAATAAATTAATATTTACATAGTTTTTCTATCTCAGGTCCTACAACTTCTGATCAGTAATCACTACTTGTTAAGTAATATAACTAGTATAACTGCTTCCTTTGAACTTAAGAAATTTTCTTTGGATTTTGGGAGCATGCAATAAATAGTGCTGGATAAACAAGGGGATAAACCAAAAGTGCAAACGGTGCATTCTACTCAGGCTCTGTCACTTTGAAATAAATGATGATATCCTTTTTACGAAATAAATAATAAACCATATTATGAAATGTAATTGCATCATCAAATCAATTTTTATGACAAAATTAAATTGATTTTCTTCTGGTATTTTTTTGTAGGTAAATATAAAAATTTTAAAATGTATTTAAATACTTTTAGGAGGTATTAAAAATACGAAATTGTTCATGTTTCGGATTTTTTTACCACAATTCTCAAATTTTAACAGTGTGTGTAAGACCATTAGCAACAAAACAATACTCGCTTCACACAAAATTCACACAATAAAACCCTTTAGTTTCGATACTTTCGTCAAATTCAATTCTTAGAAATCCTATGAGCAGCCTGAAGCAACAATAGTATGGATATTTACAGTAAATAGATACATAAAACGCATATAACAATAATATAAAATGTGTATGTTAGATATAATTATTTTAAGTTATTTTTTTAATGAATAAACTTAGTAAAAACTATTAGTATCAACAATAATTATTCAACATCATATCTTTATTTATATTATACATTATATATATAAAAGAAAAATACACCTACTTAAATATTGATTGATTAAATTACAACAAACAATTACATTTTTAATTTAATTTTAGAACAGATTAAATTGTGGACAAAATAAGTGATATAGTCTTGGAATGTGAGATAATAATATAAATATAAAATTAAAGACCAACTCAAAATGTATAGGTATAAAAATAACGTATTCTAATGAGCAATAATGCGGCCAATGACGTTGATAATAATTAAAAGTAATTGATTTAGATTGTAACTGTTAGAATACGATAAAAAATGTTTTAATTTTTGTTACTATACACTATATAGTGTAATTATATTTTTACTATTTATTTTATACTGCAGTCGTTACTTGTTATTAAATTTAAGGACAGGGAGGAGCCTGGTTTCTGATATTACAGTGATAGAGCATTTTGAAGAAGTAAAAAGGTGTAAAATGGAAAGTGAACAACCGAGCTGGAAGACTGAGGAATAATTGTAATATATTAAATAAAAATAAATAATAATAATAATTTAAATATTATGATATGAATAATTGAATGGGTGAAATATAGTACCTAATTTAGTACTGAGATTAACTAGGATAGATAGAAGTACAGCAGGGGAGTTGGGTATTGCTAAGCAAGAAGGGAGGATACAATTGGTTATGAAGAGATCTAAGTCACAGTTTGGGAAGTGAGAGAGACATTGATTAAAGATATAGTTCAATTGGCTGCTATGGTATAATTATTAACCAACGTGGGACCAACGTTTTGATTTGAAAATTCACATTTAGAGTGGCTATTGCAGACATAGTAAGTAAACAAATAGTAAAAACATAAAAATAAAATAACGTTGAGCTTTATCAATAAATAAGTTTTCTCTTGTGTAAATATTTAAAAAAAATTAATATCATGATAAAAATATTTACTTATTGTACAGATAGCAAATATCTCGGTTTTTTACTATAAAAATATAAAACAATTTTTATGCACATGCATTTGAATTTTAAAGTTAGTACGTAAATATAGAATTTAAGAAATCGCAATATCATAATTTAATCCATAGAATATTTACGAAGTTTAACCCTACGACGTCATAATATAATGAATAATGATAATTTATTAACGCGTAGCCTCGTAGGTGTAAACTTTGTGCGTAGGCACTTTATTACTTATTAGCTTAAAGTGTTAAAACATATCAAAGCCCTTTGGGTAAGCGACTAACGATAATATAACGAATAACGATATGATATTATCATTGATGTATTAATTTTTTTATAATTTATTAATCTTAAGCTATGTGACCTTTATAACCGACGCATAAAAGTCTCGGAAATAAACTATTATATAAACGATCTAGTACAAATGTACAATAAATTCGTTTTAATGCCTGTTATATTATTAAAGCTATACACACACAGCAGTACCTACACAAGAAACCTTGTATTTTACGTCGAAATAAAATACTATAATTTATTATGTATAACAGATACGAGATACAGACAATTACTTTCGAGTGACTGACCGGAATAACGGACCGTCCGACCGTGGGCATTGTGTTGATTCGCCTTCGCTATAACTACTTAGTACTTATAATATTATGGTATCGATAGACACATCCGAATATCGGCTCGATGTAATATTATTCAGGGCGCCCAAACGTATTATACCTATCAGTGGCGCGTTGACCGGAATTTCGATGGGTAGTTGTCCGATAAATTTAAAGGGGTGGATGAGTATTGGATTTAGTGAGAAATTGTAGTACAACACTAACTTCATCCAAATATGATGTTTTTTAATAAGAATAATGAATATTATATTAAGTAGTCAAGGGATGGTAGGTCATTCTAAAAATGAATTGCCCGATAAAATATTTCACTTTGCCAAGTCACTGCATTATATTATATGTCTATTATACAATATACATACACCACAAATCACAGTGGTTCTCGACTAGACGGAACCCGGGCGAGATCCATGCTCAAATTAGAAATTTAGAACGTGGAACCCGACAGTCGACGGACACGACGAGCTTCTTGTCGGACAACACAAAGAGACGATTACAATTATTGTGGACTATTAATTTGTAGTAAACCAATAATAATAACAATAATAATGTACCTACAACGCGGCTAAAGCTTTGTTCTACTACGTGATATTTTATAAATAATTTATAATATTGTTATTTGTTACATACCGGCAGTGTGTCTTCTTCGGAGGAAACAAACGTGACGTAACTGAACAACAAAATGTTTGCTAGTTCCAAGACGTAAAGGCATAAAAGCGACAGAAACAGTCGCCATGACGTCTGGTGTATGTACCATCGATAATAACATGGTAAAAATAATAGCCGGACGATCGCCAGACGGGCTACAGTGAAAAATCCGTGTTTGGGTTTTGTCTTGGTAAACGACGATCCTGTAGACAAAATGCAATCGTTTCGGTACAAATTAAAATTACAAAAAAATACAATTTCTATTCTAAAACAGCAATTATTATAACAATTAAACGGATACGTCCACTGGTTAATCGGGTATGCGAGTTTCAGTCGTATTGATTTTGCTGAAAAGGTCAATGGGCAAAAAAATCAATAGACCTTAACCTCAGACCACACAGAACCCTGTTGTATATTATGGAGCAAGGCCAGGGTCGTACAGAGATGGAAACCCTATTATTGTTCTAATAATACCATAATTTTATATATTATTGTACATTATATTGTACGGTGCGTTTGCGCCTACTACCTAGTACATACTACTATTGATATTTATAAAAAAAGTATTATATTCTAAAAACTATGCTACTACTAACCTCTAACTAAGTCTACATCAATAAGATCAGTCTTCAATTTAGCATTTTTCTTTGGAACATGCGTAAATCCACTCAGAATTCGTTGCTCAATCGTTTTTTCCCACTGTTGTTTGTCATAAGTTCCAATTTTTTTTTGATACCTAACACAAAAAATGTTATTATTAAAATATATTATAATTTTAGGTGCCTCGTGATGTTTAATGTATCACTATTGCACAAGTATTATATTCAGTATTCACCATTTTATATTTAATTACTAATTATATATAATATTATCATTATCAACTCACCACGTGACTATGTTTTGTACATTACATCCCATTTCCTAAACTGATACACTGCTTAATGTGATCTAAAACAAAATATAATATAAATTTTAGGTTTAGGATAAGTATAACCTCTTAATTATAAAATAAACTGAATGATGTTGCACTGTTGTTTCGTATTCCTACTACCCCATTCCCACGGCCATTTATGAAATCCATATTATGTAAAACAGAAAAAAAATTTCTAGAAATTACTTAATAGCTTAATACAATTAATATCTACTTGTAACTTGTAACTAATTCAGTTGTATGATATAACTTTTATTATATAATCATTTAATACTTTATTGGTTTACAACAATAAATTGTTTAAGAGGTATAACAGTATTTTGTGAAAATTAAATGTATTATATGGGTCTTACAAAGTGCGACTATATTACCACTGATAAGTGAACTCATAATTGCTGCCTGCAGATTGACGTATAATAACTTAATAAGGTTTTATTTTTTAAGATTATCTTATACTATAAAGTAATAAAATAAAATACATTACAATGGATACTTGAGAAGTTTTTTACTTCCCGAATGAAATGATTTAGTCATACCATGTGTTTTATTGATTTAAAGACAAATATAAAATAATTCATTTTGTATACTTATTAGTTATTGTTAGTCTTAAGTCGTAATAACCATATTATCAGTTATACACAACGTAAAATCATATTAAAATTACTAAAGCAATACCTACCGTTTCTTTATGGGTCTGAATGTTTTGCAATTAACACTAGTTACTATAATAGGATAATAATTGTATATGTGTATGATTATTATTCCTGACATGGTAAAATTTGCCATCACAAAACCAAGCAAATCAAAGGAATTGTGTATAAATTATACTCGTGCTCGTACACAATGGTTTGCAATTTTGCATGATCAGACACGACAAATGCAATTCCATCCATCTTTGTAAAAATGAATCTGTCGATGTTAATAATTTAAGACAAAATCACAGATTTTATATCATGATTTTACATAACTCATCATAATATTATATATTGTATTATTATTATGCTTCGTAAGCAATTGTTATCAATCGCTGTGTATTGTGTAAAGATTGACAAAAATAGATACCTACCAAATATATCCAACACTTCAGCATAGTTCAATCAACTAGTACATAATATTGAATACTACAATAATAAAAATAAAAATTAATATTAAATAAACAGAACGTCAAACAATTGGAAAAAATAAGTAAAACAGGAGTAAATATTTTAAGTTGAATTGCTGAATATTATTTAGGATATAATATGAAGACCAAAGTAAATTAAATAAATAAGTAAATTAAATTTAAATAAACATCGACAATCAACATTGATATTATAACTACTACTTAAAAATTACAAGAATATTATAACAAATAACAATTATTCATATGGACGCATGGATATTCCAACATAAAAGTAATCGAGGAAGCAGATAAAGCAGCTAGAAACACAATTAACAATCCCAATAGTGATATACTTTCTTTAGTATCGCTTATACTAAGAAATATTAACAAATAGTGCATGGATCGACGGAACATAAATGGCGCACGTCTACAGAAAATAAATTAAGAGAAATCAAACACTCAGTTGAACTCTGGCCGAAATACATACATCTATATAGAAAAAAAGTAGGTAATTCTCAATCGACTAAGGATTGGCCACACTAAATGGGACATATTATGGCATAATATCAACCCATATGACCAGCATGCAACACAAACATCTCCCATCAACCACATTATCGTCTACTGCCCAAACTTCAAAGAAGCCAGAAATTAATTGAACTTTCCGGACGATTTATATGCAGCAATAATGGGTTCATTTTCAAACAACCTCCACATCATTAGTATCTTCAAAAATTGAAATGTACAGTGTTATATAATGTTAAAATATTAATATTTATGTAGGTAAGTTAATAAAAAAGAACCTCTCAGTCGATGCTAAAAAAAATAAATATTATAACAATAAAGTATACGTCATAAATTCTATACCTACCTATTCGTGTAATATAATAATACCATAGTATATAATTTGTACAAGTTAAATTGTTCGACATAACGTTTAATATTTAAACACAGTAAAAGATAAAACAGCTTTAAATTATTAATTTAGAAAGATAAGTATTACATAAAATGTATGTGCACATAATAATACATGATAGTTATAATAGCTTATAGAAATAAAAGGAAATGCTTTAAGTACAATAGCTAGAAAATTCCAACTGGATTTATAAATTATCTCATAAATCAAAATATTATAACGATGCATAACTTCATCTTGTAAATCATAATAATAAATGTAGGTATCAGAAAAATTGATGAAGTATGATACAAACGGTCAATTCAAAGAACTATAATATTATGCAAGATCATTATAAAATTTACCTACACAAACAACTATCTATAAATAATGTAATATATGAAACATGATGATAACTGCTTAAAGATGTCCCCTATCTAAATGCCAGCAATATCAGTAAATATAAAATTCCCATGAATTACTGACACAAATACTTGGAACATTGAACTATAACAAAACAAAAATAATTTAGTCACAATGAAAAGTATTATTATAAGTTTATAAATATCAAATTATAACAAATTGTATCTAATTATAAAGATGAATAAATCCAGAAACATCTAAAACATTTTTAATTAACATATTATATAACACTGAATTAAATATATTATTGTACGAAGTTTAGAGAATAATATCATATTTTAATATGTTTCTTAATATATTATTATAAGTAAATTACACTTCACGTTTTAACAAAAATACCTGCATGGCTACAAAATATTAAAGCAATAAGAATACAAAATTATTTTTAAACCAGTAATAATATACCGATCCAACTTATAAAAATGATATCTTTAGTACAGCTGGTTTTTAATCTATTATACAAAGCTATGAATAAACCTAACAGAGCATATTCAGACCCTCTGTTTTTGAACTGATAACGTTGTTAGGAGTAAATACACAGCAATAACAATACATATTATTTGTATAATGTGTAGGTACAATTTTGTTTTAACCCTTTTTCCCATGTGCTTACACGAAAAAACTATTGCTTGACAATAGGAAACTATAAAAATAATCATTGGTCCTTATCTTCAAAACCCGGTATTTATACCAAACTAAATAGATATAAAATGCTCAATAACCATTAATGAATGTACAGTATCCAAGAATGGCCGTATGGGTGTCGACAAAAAAAATCATAAATATCAAAATGTTTTATTTTTTATCTAAAACCTAAAACTATCATCCCTCACTATGTTAAAAACCAAACTCTGTACTCCGATTTACACACACATACAAAGAAGAAACAGCTATATAGACGCTGGTCATATGTACCAACATAGATAAGACTCTACCAAACAGAGGCCAGAATTATTTCAATCATCTAATTAGAAAACTAGCTGAAGGTAGGCTGGTACCTATATGCAAACAATACACAGAAACCTACCTCCACCACCTTAAGATGTCACGCCACGATCACAAAAATATAATATTATAGACATAACATAGACATAGGTATTTATACATCTTCCCGTTGAAAGTGTGACTTATCAGTTATCTTTCATGTAATTAGTAGTAGACACTCAACACTGTTATCATCACATACGCATATCGTATTTTTTATGCTGTATGATTGTGTATAATTCATAAATACTTCACAAAAATGATCCCTCTAATTTTATTTGTGTATAATTAAACTGCAACCGTCGAAAGATATTTTCAACATTAGATTAATTTATGAATATTTCAATACGAACATTTTTGATAAGGATTACAAGGCTGCAATACTTAATGTTTATTGTAATTTAATATATAATCGTTTAAAAAAATTTAAAACCTCAGCACCTATTATTTTATCCAACTTTAACATAAAAACAACTTTTTTGGATTAAGAATTTAAGAAACATAGCTAAGAAAATTATCATAGACTCATTTTAATTATTTTATGTGGGCACTACCATTACAAATTCCTTTAAATTATGAACACCCGCCGTTATAACTATTTCCTATTTACCACATTATGTGTTGAATAATGATTAAACACGTTATTAAGACATTAATAAATCAGACTAGGATGAAGAATTATAAAATAAATTAAAAATAATATATACATTGACTCACCAATCACTGAAAACAAAAAAAAAATAATAACTATAGTTTATTTTATACAGTTATGAGTAAATAATGTTTTTTACTTTCAAACTACCTACCAACATAACAAAGCTAAAATATACAAATATTTCGACGGAAAGTGACTTTTGACATTACGCTAAAGTATGTTATTCCAATAAACAGTAGAATGTAATGATGTAAATTTCTATTTTTATTATGGGATGAGAAAATTTCAAAACAGTCTTAATTTAGATTATGGCAAAGATTAAGCTAGTAGTGGTATTATTTTTAAACCAAAGTGTCTTAACACTATAGTCACTACCTGAAACACTACTAATACTTACAATAACAGTAATACAAATTACAAAAAGTATCTACTTAGTTTTTTTGTATTACTAAATTAAACCCGTAAACAGCATGAACATATTCTATTTGCCAAAAAATGCAATGGATAAAAAAAATCAACTGCAAAACACAGGTGTTATTAACAAAATTCTTTCAATTTTTTTAAATCAACTTTTGCACAATACATTACAGTAATACTTTCGCCTTTCTAGGCTTTCTTTTTATATTTTATATTTAACTTGTTTTTCTTTGTTCATCAAAACAATATAGTAATAATAGTAATACTATGTATAATACTCAAATCATTTAATAATATTAATACACTGTTCACAAAATAATGTATTATGCAGTGTACAACATATTTTGAATTTATAAAATGAATTATTATAACATATTAAAACATATTGTAATGAATATTTTATTAATATAGGACCTGCTTCAATTACCAGGCTAGTTGTTATATGTATATTTTTTTTTAATAAAATATTTTGTCTTTTAAATAATATTAAAATTAATTTTATACAGAGATTAATAAAAATAGTTATTTTTATTCTTATAAATGTAAAGGTGCCTAATATTACTCTATTACAATCGAGATTACAATATACTGTAATACCTATGTGTTTATTACAGCTACAGGTATGAGATACTGATAAATATCTAATACTTTAATATTCTTATTGAATACTTGACAGTTTTCTTATTTCTTGACACTGGTTTCAGAGAATTAAATTTAACAAGGTATAATCCATCAAAATGAAACCAGAAAAGATGTTTCTTTAGATAACATATCAACAAATACCTTTTAAAATGTCTGATTTGAAGATAAACACAGGTATACATACAATTTAAATAGATAAATTTATAATTGTAAAAATTTGATTGTTATAAAATATTATGTAACAATGTAAATGTTAAATATGTACCAAATACATAAAATACAAATTAACATTTGAGGAAAAATAATTAGGCCATAATAAATTATTTTATAAACCATATTGTTGTGTCACTATACTCCATCTCAAGTCCCAATAACTAATAAGAGTTATAAATAGAAGTGTATGATACTCAAAAGGTATCATTATTCAAGAAAAAAGTAATGAATACATATTATAATTACTGTAAAAGTAAATTCCAACCTCTATAAAAATAAATGTCACAAACAATTAAAATAATTAGGTAGAGTAAATACCTATATAGTATAGGTACTTAACTAGTAGATTTTAAGTATTGACTATCATTAACTATTATGTTTGCTATTATGTAAAATCTTTAAAATATTTCATAAACCTTAAAAGTACCCAAGTAACGTTGTTAGTATATATTTATTTTCAATATGATTCTTACCTGTTGGTTGTTACAGATGATTATTTTTTAATTATCTGGTACAATTTAAGCAATAAACTTTTAAGTTTATAGATATATTTAATTCAACTTATATTATACTCATTGTAATTTGTACAGATAATACATATCAGTAATTAGGAAATAGTGTAGAACCAAGTATTTAATTATATTCACGTTATTTAATACTTTAAATTTTAATAACTTGTAATAAAATAAAATAGTAGGTTGGTATTTTAAATTCAATTTAATTTTTAAATAACTATTAAATTTAAATAATAAAACATTTTTGTTTGAGTGTTGTATTTACCAACTTTATTTGCAAAAAAAATTTGTACACATTTATTTAATATATATACATAGTATCACGAAGTATAATGAATACATTATAATTAATAAATAATTGTCAAGTAAATAGGTACACATAAATCAGAAAGCAATATTTTTATGTCTTTAAAAATAAAATTGATATCTACTAAAATATAATAGACTTCTTATTTGATTTAACAACATTTATTTAATACAGGCATTTTTATAAAATAAATTTCATTAGGGATTGCTTCATCATTCAATGTAATCCTGTGGTGTCAAACCAAGGGCATTCAAACTTGTACCTCTTATATGGTGTACACCTATTACTTTAAAAAAAACACCAAGTTTATCACAGAAGAATGATAAATAATAATTTAGAATATAATATGTGGGAGGAGACTTTTTTCCATTCTGACAAGCCTTGTTTAAAGCTATTTACCCAAGTATTTACCTATTCCATAACCCAATATTAATATATTAATAAAACTTAATAAGTATACTTTTAATTAATAAACAAGCCTATAACAAGCCAATACCTAAGTAGGTATACTTATAAACAATTAGACAATTCATTATCAATATTTAAAATAATTTGGTATTAAATGGTTTAAGACTAAGAAATACACCAATACATATTATTTATTGATACTGAAAATTTACATATATTTTTCAAATTAATTTTTTTTTTATGATTAGAATTTTGGCTCCAATGTATTTATGTAGGTATTTATTTATACAATAATTGTACCAAGGATTGTACCTATCTATTAAAGATCAAGCAGTTATAATATAATGGTTTAAAAATAAATCTTCTTCGTATTAATTTAAATTATATAGTAGTTATACCTCGAATTATACCTATCTACAGCAATTCAGATATCATAAAATAAAAATACCAGGTTAGAATTGAAATTTGTATTATTATTCAATAATAATCAAAAGTGAACATTAAACCTTCCAAAAAAGAGGATACCATGATATCTAAATCTTATTAGGTATAAGTATAAGAAAATAATAACCTATTAATTAAAATAATAATAGCATTGAAGTAGGTAACATAACAGCTTCTCTCCATATCAATTAATTTGATGAATAAAAAAAAATCTGTAGGAAGGAGTGTTATAAATTACCTGGAGCAATATCTCTCAAGGACATGGTAAAAGTGAAGTAGTGATTGTGTAGAAAATAGAAATAGAATATATCTACCAGAAAATATGCTAAGCTGATGTTAATATAGTAGGTAGGTATGTGATTTGAAATCTTAATTCATAAAATATTTGTATTCTTAACTGTAAAATATGCAAAAATGATAACTAGGTAGGTTTGCATGTATTGCATATTTGCATGTATTTCAAATATAATTATAAGATCTGGCCTAGAAAATTTCTATATTTAATGATGGTAGTACTAATATTTTATATGGGATTTTATATTACCTATATTTATTCGCTAAACACCTAGATCAAATACATTTCAATTCTAAAACCATACATAAGCAGAACACAGAATTAGTATTGTACTTTAAAAATCCATCAATATCTTGAGGATTAGGTAAAAGCATACCATTAAAAATAGGTTGGTTATCACACTAATTATTTTTACATAAAATGTAGGTACATATTTTGTTGATATGTCATAATTACAATTGATGATAAGTGGTGCGTTACAAACATGTGCAAACCTATTATTAAAAATCAAATTAACCACAATAGGTACTTACACAATAAATTATGTTAATCGTCATTAAAATAATAGTGAATTATTTAATGTGTTGACCAAAGCAATTCTAATGTGCTGTATGAAAAAAAAATTATAAAAATTAACAGAGGACAGGTACGTGCATGTAAACACAAGTGTGTTTGCCGAAGATATTTTTTCATGTACGTACATGCAGGAAATTAATTATATTAATAAACAATAATGGTACATTCCAATGCCACCGTTTATCTATATCTAATAGGCAACCAATAGTCAATAGGTACTTATCCGATTGCACTTTAATGACATAGCGTCTGAATTAATTTGTAACTATTATTATATTATTATAATACAGCAGTGTAGTAATGGAAAACAAGAAAATGCGTATCGAGCAGGTAGGAAGGTACTTACCAACCGAACTGGGACAAGCAACGGTGAATCGTCGACGGCGGTTTTGGGTAGAATTTGACGAAAACTAATCCTAATGTGTCAGGTAACTTTTTCGTCGAAATCAATAGATTGCAACAGTAAGAACGTACGTTTCTAGTAGACGTCGATCCGCAGTATGTACACACAATATATTATTATAATAATATTAACATCTATAATATACACGAATAAAAGGGACACGACGGGAAAAAAGAACGGCACCGGAAAGCTAAAGGTAGAAGACGTTCGAGTGGCCGTATAAAGCGTAATGACTAGTGACCGTCGAATGTCGACTGTCGACTGATGTGCAAATGTATAATGTACGTCATACACGATGGTAATATAATAGAAGTGTTCGCGAAGACGCAATGGCCGTAGAAGTGGTGGGGGAGATCAAATTGACAATAAATTTCATTGCTGCTGCAGCTGATAATGGAGTATACCATTGTCGTATACCTTATACCACGTTATGAGTAATCACTTTTATCACTGAAACCATTGTCACCACCATGAACGTGGAGACGGGTTTCGTGTTTCACGCGACCGATATACGACCACTGATTTTATGAATCACGACGGCCAATATGATATAATATATTATATATTTTAATCAGCAGTGTACGATGACAGAATATTTATTTTGAGATACTATCTCGGTTCATGTAATCCACGACGGGAATTTCGTCATGATATAACCATGACGTCTTCGACTTTAAAATGTTTAATTCAAAAACATTTCGTGACAATTATGGGTTATTGCTAACGAAGTGTTCAACACACGGTTTGAGAAAAAAACTAAGGGGGTCACAGCTCGCCGTGTTGCGTACAGTTGAATAATATAGTTGTATATCATATTATTCAACTCGTAGGTAGCGTGTGAATTTTGTTATTTATGTATTAAATATAAGAAACACTACGACGAGGTGTGAATCCACCCTTACATTTATTTTAAATCATGGTACAATTATGCTGTAGTTATTATTGTAATCTGCAACACCTTAAAATAGCTTCACACTCAGCGATTAATCAAGTCAAATAAAATACTTTAAATTCGGTATTTAAATGTATCTATATAATATGTGTCAGGAACTCAGGGTATTAGTGTTAAGCTGCAATGCTGCTTCTATGTAGTTTCGTTAAAAATATTGTAAATTCTGTGCAGCGTACAGTAACATTATGAATACTTCACAGAATGCAACATTAATTCCCAATTTCGTTTGCACCGTCATGCAGTGGAAAAATGTTTACAGTAACGCGGTAATCGTGGTAACAACAGCGACACTGCGTTATCACACTACCACTATGGCAACGGTGATTGAATCTATGACTACGATCGGACGTTGTGTGTGTGCCTTCCTTCGTCATCAGCTGGTTTTTGCTTACGTTTTGGTGATAAACCACACCGAACACAAAATCATTCGTTTCACAATTATTGATGTCGGCCGCGGACCCCCACGGTTACTCGACATTGTGACTGTGGTAGTTTAGCGACACGTACGACGCATCAGACTGTGTTTGCTGACCGCTCCTCCTCCCACCGAGCCGATGAGTGTGCCCCTCTTGTGACCGAAACGGCTCTCGCACCGCAAAGTGCAAACGTACGCACGATACGTCGTTCGGCGAGTCTGCGTGAAGATGGACGACGCAAAAATGCACAAGCTGAACGGAGTGATCGAACACTACAAGAGACACATCGGCAGGGCCACCGAATCCAACGACAACGAAAAGGTAACCGTAAGATTAGGCACTGGCCCTTGCTGGTGTGCTCTCACCGATGGCCTCCTGATTTCCCGTGTTGGCGCTTCTGCCTTCACAATAAAAAAAAGCCTCCAGCTTAGAGCAATCATTAATCAATTGTTCAACCACCGGAACGTGCCCCAAACTAGCCATCACCAGTCCTATGTCCAAACACCCTGATGACTTGGCATTTCTCGTCTCATTTCTGGCATCTCATCTCTTTTCCATATGTCACTAGGTCTCAAACTTTATGTGGGCTCCTCACTGTTTAAAACCATCACTGCTTGTAAGAATATTATTCTGGACACCTTGACGTGTTTCCGTGATTATAATATTAACGTGTCACTCTTTTTTTTTTTTAATTTGATTTGTTGCATGTTGATGAGGATTTTCTTTTGTGTTTTGTATCAGAAATTTTTTCTGTAGTCATTTTACCATCTTCCAATACTATATAATTGTTGAGTTCAGTATTTTATTTATCAAAGTGTTGCTTAACACTTAATTTTTAAGTATTTCTTTAAAATATTATTACTCTAATATTTTCTTATTTGATGTCTCCTCTGATAATTGCAAGATAATTGGTAATTTCACACAATATAATATTTTATTGCGATTGACTCAAAATCGATTTTTGATTGTCACAAATTACCTACCAAGTACCTTCCTGTGTGCCTTCCTACATTTTATTGTAAATTTACCTTGGTATCAATAAATTATTACGTCTGTTATAATCCTTAAAGCATTAAGTAACCTACATATTAGTGTAGTAAAATAAATTTGTATTAATAAATTACTGAGTCCTTTTAAGTCCTGTACATATTTTGTTCCCAACATGCTCATATTTATAGGTTACTAATAATACTGGTGCAAGTGTAGACTATAAATTAACTATGACCACATTAATGCATTTCTTGTTTAGTTCTAAAAAAAAACATGTTTAAAAATACATTATGGAAATAGAATTACAGCTCTGGAATAATCTAAAAATATGTTGTAGTTCTGAGGAAATGTGATGTAAATTGTTAAAAATATCAAATTAGTCCTACTTTTATAAAACTGATCTCCTGAGAAAACCATTCATAGAATAAGAATACCTATTTTGATAATTTCTTTAATTACTAATTAGTAAATTGTAAGTGTAACCATTTTACATATGAAATTTGGCTAAAATGTTTTATAGTTGTAAAGAAGAAGGTTAATTGATGAAAAAATTAAAATCATATGAAACAAGTATTAGGGAAGATTAGGAACCAATGTAATAAGAACAAAAAACCATGTTATCCACGTGTCCAACCTGTACAATAATGAATAGAACCTATTTTTTATAATGATTTATATAGGTACATAGGACATGATTATTTTAAAGTTTAACCTATCCTTAAAAAATATATGTATAAAAATGTACAAATTTGTAAATCCTATAAAATTAATTCAGGGATGCACTTAATATTGTTTTCCAAAGATTACTGTGTGATTCTCGTATTATCACAAAGTTGTTAGTACTTTTGAATGAAAATATGAAAGTTTATTTTGGATTTTTTTAAATTTCTTAATTTTTCATGACGTTTTACAATTTTTGGAACTTTTTTTGAGATTTTGGAAAAAATTATAGATTTTAAATTTTATTTTAAGATACTTACTCATCAACATGATTTTTCTATAAATAAAATAAATTATTAAGTAGAAACACGTAATTTGTATTATATTATTGGAAAATAGTTGAAATGTCAAATCCTAGATAATGAGTCTTGGGTACGTCTATAGTAAAAGATATATGAGATCTAGCTATTTGTACTTTTTTTAAATATTGCTAATACTTATTTGAAAAAACAAAAATATATTTGTATTATATTTTTTAATAAATTTAAAGTAATTTTTATAATGCATTTTTTTGAGTTTTGAGTCATTTTGACATTTTTCCAATGAAATTTTTTGAGACTTTTTAGAACATTAAAATCCCTGACCTATTAATTATACATATAAATAGGCCCAATATAAACATTTTTTTAATAAGTATAGGTAATAATGTTTTTCCATTAGGTAGGTACATTTTTTTCTAAGATAAAATAATAAGAAAATACATATAAAAAAAAATACAAATATAATTATGTTAAAGGTACAAATCTAAGTTAATGTACCTACAATTTTATGAATTTTTATTCATTACCTAAATGTTTATAATTCCAGTTTACTATTTGATTAAAAATTGATGTAACTGAAAAAAAGAAAAGTAGCAAAAAAACATACTAACTAAAGTACCTATATCCAATGTTTCTCTAATCAACCCAAAATAACTCATAAATAATTTATATTACAAAGATCAGGTTTTGTTTCTATGTACAATGCAAATTACAAAAATGAATTCAAAACATAAAAATAACTATTTTCTTATTTTCTCGTTTTTTGCAATGTTCCCCCCTGTTCTCAAAAAAATTGTTGTACCTACACTTGCTAAGGAAATACTATAAACGATAATTCAGAACACTCAATACTTACTAAGAGGATTTCCAACAAATTTTTATCATCCAACATCCAAGTGGCATAATTTTGGGTGGCTAAACCA
>PVMI01087214.1:0-12215 GCA_008528875.1 Aulacorthum solani
ATATTATGTTTAGTTGCAAATTTGCAATATCGCATAAACCATTGTAAATTTAGTTTTATAAATATACAACTTTATAAATTTCTATTCAAAAACGTGAACTGTGATATTATTATTTATTATATTATACCTATATACTATTATCTACTTTGGGCATCATACATTCATGGGTACGACATCATAATATAAAAATACTATATATTTGTGAAATCACACGAAATGGTTAAACGCGATTTTCGTTATAGATTTATGAGTTAATGAGAAGAAAATTTAATTTTAATCTAAGTATTTATTATATTGTACTATCTATACGACTAGGTATACAATTACAATAGGTATACAATATACATATTTCTTTTACTTTGAAGTTTTGTACAATGTTGACCAACTTGACATAAAAAATTGTGATGATTCTTATTAAGTAGGTATATTAATAACACACATTTTATCGTATTTAATTTATGCGATGTATAATATGTGCTCTCAAAATTCAAAAGAGTAAAAAACGACATAGGTACCTCCTGATTATTTAAATGACTTATCGATTAGGATATAATTAGAAAGGATATGCATATTTAGGTGCATATTTTTTCTAAATAAAAGGGATTCTGTGTTACCCAGTGCTTGAATTGAAGGAAGCTTCAATTCAAGCCTCTTACTCTATGATTCAAGCACTGGGTATGTCATCAATTTTAGTTATACTTACCTATGTATGTACTGCGCATTATCCATTACGACGGAGCATGCCTACCTAAATCTGGCTATCTATCAGTATTCAGTATAATATTATAGTCTTTGAGGAGCAGTTGCTCTTCTCGATTTTTTTTTTATATTTAGTGATGGCTAGGTGGGTGATCAAATGCTCAATATAGTACCTAGGCAAATAGTGTAATAATAATGCTAATAGTTCTTGTGCTTGTTATAAATTGTCGGTAAGATGGTGGATGGGTCAATTTTAGGTTCGTTTCGGCACTGCTATCTATAGTTCCAGTGATCTAACGTGACTACGCTGGATCTTAGTCATCTTGGAATTTGGATAGCCTAACCAGGACCAATAATTTCTAATAATCTTCTTTATTTTTTCAACATTTCAAAAAAATTCAAATATTAATGAACTTATCAAACTCAATAATTCTGCATGACCACATACTTTTAAATCAAAATTTATTCGTTTTTCCTTATTTTTTTTTTTATATATGCCTTTCGTACAGTTAACGTATATTTATATAATTTTTCTATTATCTAAATTCGGACACCTGCCTACAAACAAAGGCAGACCTTACACAAACTTTTGTTGCAATACCCGAAAAAAGTACCTGTTTATCATACAAAAATTAATTGTTAGTTATTATTTTTTAGTTTTTCATTGAAACTTATTCTTCAAGTAATTATTACTTACTTTCCCACGAGTTGTTTCATTAAGGATCAATACTTCATATTTTAAGAAATTAATTTTTTAATTATATAAAAATAAATTCTCCACGATATTACATTATGTTATAAATTCCCATCAGCAAAAATGTACTTTTATAATACCTTATCTAATAAAAGTATATATATATATATTATGGGAAACTTTCAATAATGGGTACTTTAGTAGTGATATTACCCAGGTAATCTACGAAATAAATATTACATATACTAATAATATCTTTTCTTTATCTAACAACCAATAGGTATAGCTTATGGGTATTTTTTTTAAATTGTAGGCATTGTGTAATTTTTTAAAACATAACTATACCTTATAAATTTATAAATAAAAATATCAGTTAACAATTAATGTAGTTGTCTTTTATGCATTAATGATTTATATTATTAACAGGTACTTTTTTTCCGTTCATCTTTGTCGCAGGATATTCATTTGACAAGTGTTTCCAAAAACATAAATGCACAAACTATATTTTACTAAAAACATTTACGATAAATCAATTACTATTTCTTTTAGTTCTTCTTGTTACCTAGAAATAGATTTTACTGTGTTATAATTTTATTTTTCAAAATAAAATTATGTTTTTTAAAGTTAAGGAACTTCATTTTTGCATTGTTGTTACTTATAAGTTATTATTCAGAGGACGTTACACAGACATATGTGGTCTTCGTCTTCATACCAAATTGTACACACAGCAGATCAGGTCTAGTTGTTAGTTTAACAATAAGAGTGATTGATTTTTTATAAAAATTAAAGGCAAGATTAATATCTAGGGCATGCCATGGACTTTTTACTATATTTTAATAATAAAGCAAGTTGAGTATTTTAAGATGTACTTCCATTTTGAAAATACTCAGAATTAATGGGGACAACAAATGTCCATGTGATATCCTCTTAATTATCTTTACTATTTTCAGTATTTCTTCGTTATGTGACCTACCCAACAAGATGATTATTTGTATAATGTACAGGAAAGATTTATACTATTTTATTTTGTATTTGTATTACTAATTAATTAATAATAATAAAACACAATTTAAAAATTTAAAATTTACAGACTAATATCACTAAACGGATATCCCATTTTCTTACTTTTCAATGATATAAATTGTAAAAATGTATCAATTAAAATTAATTTAAGTACAAAATATTAGGAAAAGGAGAATAACTGAGAAAACAAATCCAACATTAGAACCACATGTTATTTTATTGTGAAAAAAAAAATAAAATTTATTTCAATGGAATAAACCTAGAGCTGTGAGTGGCACCAATACCAGGCCTTCCGTGCTTAACTGGTTTGTACGTTACACTGAATTCACCCAAATAATGACCAATCATTTCAGGCTGAAAAATAAAGTAAATATGATTAAATACTATTGCTGAGAAATTGTACACAAAATGAATAAATTATTTTCAAGATACAAGTTGAACATAATGAAAAAAGTAACATTTTAGTATTTTACTAACCTTGATTTCAATTTGATTGAAAACTTTTCCATTGTAGACACCAATGATACTGCCAACCATTTCAGGAACAATGATCATGTTGCGGAGATGAGTTTTAACAGCTTCAGGTTTTTCCATTGGTGGAGCATCTTTCTTTGCACGGCGCAATTTCTTCACCAGTGCTGACTCTTTACGCTTAAGACCACCACGGGAGAAACGCCTGCGAGCACGTGAGTGCAACAGCTCGATTAACTGTTCTCTAAAGAATAAAATTGTTTAGTCAACATGTGTTATAAATGCCAATAGATAATAATTTACCCTTGAATGTCTAAAAGCTGGTCCAAGTCAACACCACGGTATGTGAATTTACGGAAAGGCCTTTTAGCCTTGTGCTCAACCTCTGCCTGCAACATAACCATTTAATTTGTAGTTGAAACGAACAAACACACATATAGATAATGGATTTGTTAAATCAAATGCAAATTAAAACCCAGACTTCGATAAGACGTCAAGGGAGAGAGAGGCATATTTGGTAGCGCATGCACAAAAATATGTTTTGCTCTTTATTCTCTAGCCGAAGACTGTTCATGCACAATAATATGTTTAATTTGTTATATTTTTAAAACGTTCATAATATTTATCATGAATAATCGCCTTAAATTATTATTCATCAGTATTTACATATTAAAAATAATTAACTATGTATCAAGTCAGGGGATGCGAGCGCTCCCTCTCAAAGCCGCCAGTAGTTTACACAACTTTGTAACCTAACCGGGACACGTTTTCGATGTCAGAAATTGCTCGAAAAAGCTATACCACAAAAACTCATAGCAACGACTGATATCGCGAGTCCAACATGAATCTGAATGTTGTTTGTGGTGATGAATTAAGCCAAAAGTTAATTTATTAGACCCCTAGAGACGCCCGAAAGGAAATTTAGTACTTCAATGGTCTTAAATTGTAGGTTAAAATGGTTAAGTATAAACCGGAATTTTCTAGATCGTTGCACGTTCGTTTCGAACAATTGCCATCGGGTTGAAATCATAATAAAACAAACTTACGGTGTTTTCAGCCATTTTGATGTGGATGTTCGTCTGAGGTAGTCGAAAAACGATTTTCTGGAAAACGTGTCTTCTTTCCGAACAAAGTTGAAATCGCAGAAGTGATGAAAAGGTATATCATGTGAAAATGGTAATGTACAACAAATTTGTGAAACGACTTTACAGTGTCGCCAACGGCACGGAGTGTGTGAGCGAGTTGAGTAATAAGACGTCTTTGGAACAAATATTTTTTCTGTATCTTCTTATCACTAAATTTGTTGATTGATAAAATATATAAACCACAAACAGAGATATTATTATATATTTATATCCTGTATAATATCTAATATCTATAATAATTACTATTTACTAATCGTGAATCGTGATGTATGAACCATGAATTATTAACTAATAAACTTTCTGAAAACTGGATAGTGGATATTGATTAATCATTCTAAAACAGTAAAAATATTTATTGACAATAACTTACTAAGTACTAACAAATTTGTGATATTATTTATTGTTCCGTAGCAGTAGTTAAGTAGTTGCGATATCGTGGAATAATTTTCGACTGTGTTACTCATTTGCTGAAGCTGACATCCAAAACCAAACATGTTTAAACCTCACCTGTTGGAAGTAGAAAGTTGGAAAGGCGATTGGGGTTTGCCGTCAATCGATTATAAATGCCTCGAAGTTTTGGTACATTGATAAAATTTTTCCAGTAATATCGATTTAATATATTATATAAAAGAACACTATAATTGAAGCAATGGGATACATTTTGTTTTAGGCTTTTGCAAGGTTTACAAATGCACCAATTAATATATACCATTCGAACAATCCATATAAGTCAGTTACTGGACACTTGCCTGTTGTAAGTTATAATAAGCGATTATTAATGGATCGTGATAGTCTAATTGATTGTCTCGAGAAGCAGGTAAATTAATTCTTAACATATCAATATTATAAGTACTCTTCTAATATCATTTTGCATTCATGTTTTCTAGAATCTCACACCAGATTTTGGCTTGACTAGTCTTCAATTGGCTGAGGAACATGCAGCTATTAGTATGATTGACGCTCAACTTGAACCAGCATTATTGTTTGCTTGGTAATCAAATTTAAAAAAACAATCCAAAATCATGTTTCTGTCATAGTATGTTCATTTATTTGATACTATATTATTATTGTACAGGTGGATGGATGAGAGTAACTGCCTTAATTTTACCAAGCCATGGTATAGGAATGCTTTAAAATTCCCATTTAATTGGTATTACCCAAATGCATATGAGAGGGAAGCCAAGCACAAAATCTATACATTGTACAATCACCTAGATTCTGACAATGACATAATGACGGAGGTAAATTAGTTTAAATTCAGTTTTCATTATGATTTATTGCTAGTAAATTATGTTTTGCATTAAGATTTACGCAGAGGCCATTAAGTGTATGAATGGTTTGGAAAGTCGTTTGGGCAACAATTTCTATTTCTTTGGTTCACATCCTACATTATTAGATGCTGTTGCCTACAGCTATCTAGGGCCACTATTAAAAGC
This sequence comes from Aulacorthum solani, assembly GCA_008528875.1. Lineage (NCBI taxonomy): Eukaryota > Metazoa > Arthropoda > Insecta > Hemiptera > Aphididae > Aulacorthum > Aulacorthum solani. The sequence continues at coordinate 5,469 of PVMI01087214.1, forward strand.
ACCTCTAACTGATAACAAATTGCAATCCCATTTGAAGACTTGTAAAAATTTATGCATTTGGATAGACAGGATAACTAGAGAGTACTTCAAAATAGACTGGCAAGCGCACAAATGCAATGAAAAAAAGAAACTAGAAGAGACAAAGCAACAAATGAATGTTATACCTTGGTATAAAAAAGACGAGACTAAAAATGTTTTAATTGGAATAGTTACAGTCATTACAATGGTTGTATATTCATTTAAAATTGGTCTCATAAGCGTGAGTTATAATAATTATACAATACGATTAACAGATTTTGTAATTTGAGTTTATATTTTATAGGTAAGCGATACAAGTGATGAGGAAGATGAAGATTGATTAATAGTAAAGTTTTTTAATTAGTCATTTTTTTAATATTATTTTTTATGTTCCTGAATTTATTAGACATTAAATAAATGGATCAAATAACTTAGTTCTTTTTAACATGATTATATTATTATTGAATTTACATCTGAATTATGGTTTATGACAAAGAAAAATTTATTTGGTAGTTACAAACTGATATTGGACATCATAAATTCCAACAGGCTGGTTCTGTCTTTCATCATAATCAACCCATTCTTTTTCTTCCAAATTGACATCTTCGAATTTAGTGTTTGTTTCAATTCCACAACACTTAAACCCGTTTCTAGGTGAAAAGTCAATGATTGATATACCACGACAATCAAATGTGACTATACTTTTAAATTTATTTGAATCTTCTATTGTATACTTTGAAATAGTGTCTGGTAAAATATCTGAAAATAAAATTATTATAGGTGGTTCAACAAATATTTTTACATTATGTATCTGAAAAACATACCCAATGAACTATCTCTTGAACACATTTTGCACTTGGTAACTAAATTTGCTTGGCCTCTACTTCCTTTCATTGGGACTGTTATCTGAAACTCTTTTCAATTAAATAATCAGCTAAATTAATTATAACTAGAAATACTAACATCCTGGGATAAGTATATCCATTTGTCAGATTCTTCACCACAATTTGTACACCGAAACTGTAACATTTTTTTTTTAAAAAGAGAATTGATTTTTGAATGATAATCAAATTTAAATACATTAACATAAAACTAAATTGAGTTTCAATTACTATTTAGAAAAATCTTTTATCATACTTTTAAATACCATCGAAAGTCTTCTCCGTCGGGTGTTAGTTCGGTCACATTTTCTAAATTTGCTTTAATCTGCAATGCGATTTTCTATAAATTAAACAACAAAAATTAGTAGATAATATATACAATTTGTAATTTTCAAAACATTAAAGTCTGAGCTGCTGTCAAAAAATACTGTGTAGTGTCCCTCTACATATAATATGTTTGTTAATTATATTATATATACATATAAATATACATCAAATTTGCTTGTAAATATTTTATCATAATTAAATAGATAGATTTTAAATAATAAAAAAAAATGATTTAGTTAAAAGAAATAAAACTTACAACCATAATGCTTTGGATAGGTAATTGATATGATAATATGAAGATATTAACAAAAAATATAATAATAAATTTATAAATTAGGTGATGAATTATTTTGCGAACGGAATAACTACCACGATTGAACAACAGAAGTACAGATTTAAGAATAGGATAGATTAAAATTTAGAATAAATATTAGTATATACTTTTATCTACCGAAATGAATGAATTTAGCGAATACTACTATGATAAATTTGATAAGGATACCAAACGGCAGATAAGGAATATATACCGAAAAAATTGCACGATTAAATGGCCACAGGCTGCGCTAATGTTCTGTGGCTTCCGTACTTCTGTAGTACAAGTTCTACTTTTATCATGTGTACGTCTACAGACCTTATACTCTTAACTCATGAGTACAACAGAAAATTATATAACGTAGATGATCCATTTTGTTTTAAAAAATTAAACTAGGTATCTGTATTCTGAATTCTACAACTTACAATGACTACCGTGACCTGTAGTATTATTAAAGAATAGAGAGCCTTTATACTATTAAGCACTCATACATTAAACTACGATGTAGTTAAAATTGTATAAACTTGTAGCTAAATCTTTATAGATACCTACTTACAAATACATTATTATGTACACTTTAGAACTTAAATATTATTATTTATTATTATTCGTGGTTGCAAATTACAATTTATGTATAATCATTGATATAAATACCTTCTATATAGTATTTATAATAAATATTATAATTTAAATAATGTGTCAAAATATATAGGTAAAAATATATAATTATTATGGTAAGGATAGTTATGATAATGTCATTAAAATAGATCTTTTAGCTATCTATTGATTAATATTTAAAAACCAACTGTAAATGAATAAAAACATATAAAATAAACAATTGTACTTAATTAAAATAGTACTGAAATTATATGCTGAAATTATTTTTAAATTGATGTGACTGCAACCTGTTGCCTGAGATCATATTTTCACTGTGCACTTTTTCTTGGATTGTGGCCCACGAGAAGTGCTGCGGCGACTGCCCGAGTTTCTCTTCTTATTTCGATCATCGATATTAATAATGTTAAATGCACAAAAAAGTCGATGTATATATAATATTTTAATTGGTGTATAGCAATAGCATAGACCAATAAAGACATTTTTTACATTTTACCTTTTTTTAAAGATCTATGATTCCAGTTTAATACCTTGATGGCTGATAAATTAGAATTAAGAAACCTAGAATTTAGAATAAGATCTCATCTCCGAAGAATCTTAATATATATGGTCTTTGCCAATGCTCACATATTTAGCTATGATCTTTGTGATACTTATAATCCATATTATTATCAAAGGACAAAGATGCAGATCGGATGGTTACGCGGTTTCAAAAATTTAAACCGTGGCTGGTTAACGCTTATCACTTGTAGCTCTCTATCAACTTGGGTGTGTTTATTGACTTGTGAGTGTTGTGTTTACTAAACATTACTGAATTGTTTTCAACAGTTAACAATTAACAATGAGCACCGTCAATTGAGTTTGCATTCCAAGTTCGGGTGGATGTATACTTTGTATTACACTTTTCATAAAACGCTTTCAAATTTCAATATTAATTTCACGAATCGTGATTATTTAATGTGACCATCTGACGTTTAAAAAAAACAACAACTCCTAACATTTTGTATTTCATGTAGATTTTTTTGGTTGACAGTTTAGTTTTTTATCTTCTTGTTTTTACTGTTCATTAATTATACTTAAACTTTTTTGATTCCACTGATTCCTTCGAAATGTACGCCCGAAGTAAAACTCCCAGCATGGGAACGCCGTCCGTGTACTCGATACACGCCAGTCATCTGACTCTTCGATCTTCTAATCTGCGGTCGACGCGCTCCATGAAATCTCTACGTGTGCCATGGTACCAACGTCCTATATTGAAAGACGCTTACTTCCTTGATACACAAAGAGGTGCACTTGTCATTGCATTCTATTCTCTGGTAAGCAGTCAGTCATTTGGACAGATTCATTTGTACATTGATTTTTTAAAAATTAAATTTAATATTTAAAATTAATTATGACATGGATTATATGTCCATTAGTTTCTAAGCATTTTTACATTGGTGACGTCTGCGTTTGATACATACTGTTTGGCAATGGCTGCTCCTGGATCTACACATTATGGTTACTATGTCATGAGCTATCAGTTTGTATACGTTGGAAGTTCTTGGGGTAAATATAAATAATATTGTTTTATGTTTAACAATTTGTTTAATTATTTAATTCTTTCATGAATCTTTTTTATATTTCAGTCAGAAATTTATTGGTCTTATTCTCGTTGTTTTCGTTTGTTGTGGCAGCTGTTATTCTTGTGACAAGTTTGATTTTAATATCTGCGTTACGCAAGGTAAAATAAGACTATTGTCATAACTAATGTAATAATAATCATATTAATAATAATTTCTACAACTTTCAGGAGCACGAGAAACGGATTGTGCCTTGGTTATTTTCGTTTGCTGCATTTACAGTATTTCGATTTATTGCCTGGTTGTTTTCTTCAATAGCCAACGATCCCATTTTTGGATACAATTTCACCATGATTTTGTTGGGTGCATTGTTCAGTGTCATCAATGTATATGGTTGGATACTTGTCTATTCTTTGTACTTGGAACTGTTTGATTTGACTAAACTTGAAGATTTAGCACATTTAAGAGTATGTGGTTTATTATTTTTTCTCACACGTGCATTTACAAATTAACTATTTTATTTTAGATTGGAACTATGGCCTCGCTGAATGCATCTACAACACATTCTTTAGCTGGATCTCGTCCCACTACTCCCCATAGTACAGTTTCCACTGTTCCAGTATAACATGATATAATATTTTATTTACAAATCGACCTGGGAAATGTAGTATTTATTATTTTATTTTTAAACTATAGTATAGTCTCTAATCTAGACTTGATACAGATCTGGATATCCAGACTAGCAAGGTCTGGGTTAGCAAGACTCCACTGTATTATTGGTATTAATATTTAGATATATGACAATGCGCTTGACACAATGTAATCTAATCCGTCCATTTTGTGTTCAAATGTTATATGTTGACAATTAATCAGTATTTTATTTTATTCATAAGTATTGTATTTCATTTTTATACTTGAATACATTTTATATCATTATTTTTAACTTGGGTTAAACATATTACACCTAGATTGACTAATCTATTGCCGAGTTTACTCACGGAACAAAAGTAAATAAAATAAAACTCACACACTTTCTCATTATAAGTAAGAACATCTAACTTTTTAATAAAAACATTCAATGCTATCCATGTAGGGACTGGAGGGTTTCTAATGTGTCCATCCAATCGGATAATTTATTTTGTATACATATTTTCTTGAGCTTATACAAGACATAAACATTGTAATATTGTTAATATTAAAAACTATTTTTTTTTTAGAATATTTTGTATCAAAATTGATTTTTAGCATTGTATAGGGGCTTAAACATTTTTTTAAATTAAAAACCACCCCTCTTAGAACATTTTTTTTTATTAATATGCCACTGAAACATTGTCATTGTTTTGTTTATACTTTTATATTTGTTGCCTAAGTGAACCCAACATCACATATAAATTGATAAAAGTTTGTTCTATAGATTGGAATGACTATACATCTGAATTTAATAGTGATAAACCTTTTATGCTATCCAAATAAAATAATCAAATTGAATTGTATTTTCTGTATGTATCTATACACTATAGTATACTTAACCCATGGTATTAATAACTTTTTAAGAACAAAAGTTTCTTTATTTTTATATATTTATTTTTATTGCACATATCATCTAGTTAATATTTTTTACCAAATTTTATAGTGATATTTTATCAGTCACTAATAGTTTATATTTTTTTTAAATTTTAGTTTTAATTTGAATGTAATCCAAATTATTTTTTGCAGTATAATAATATACTTAATTAACTCGTAATAGCATTAATTATATTAGATTATATGATAAACGTAAAATTGTAAACTGTGAATTTGTTTTGTGAATCTCCACTTATTTTTATACATTTTATTGGAACTTTATAATAATAGATAGAATATAATAAGTTTATCATAAACTGAATCAAATTAATATTTTTTTTTGTGTATAAGAAAACAACTATAAATGCATTGTTAACATGATTTAATAAATTAATAGATATAAACATTTGTGTTGTTTTAATAATTGAATAATTGAATTATTTGTATTACCTTTTTTTTTCATTATACACCTTTGTTAATTTAACCATTCAGGTATTAATTATTACTATATCTTAAAATGTATAATCAAGTACAATTATTGAGTATACAAAATTATTCTGAAACTAACACAGGTTATTATTCATGGAAACTTATAACTCAGACTTAATTGATATACTTATTAGTATTTTGTGAGTGGAAAAATACTAGAAAATCGGGAGGTGCTAAATTATATTTGGTAAATGGACAATCCCCCAAATTTCATATTCAAATACATTTTTTTAAATTTGGGGGGGATGGGTTCACATAAAATAATATGTAAGCATATGCATAATCATAATATATATATGCACATATTTTACAACAATTCAAAAGAGAAATACGATAATTAGTATAATAAAATATATTCAAGTCCCTAATAATGATAATATAATATTCCACTCCGAATCAAACAGAAAATATATTTGTCGTGTTTCATTTACGAGCTACGAAAGTCTATGTCATACATTTCACCTAATATTATTGCATTTGGGTTTATGGACCGTATTTACAATAGGAATATTATGCTTTGCCGCGTACGCTAGGAAATAGGAATATCGTTAAACATGTCCGCGTCCCTGGGGGAATCACGGAGGATACCAAACGGGAAGTCTGGACAATATGCATACATATATGATACCTTACTTATGAATAAGAAAAGAAACTAGTGGGTTAGGTAGGTTGGTATATCATGAAATATTTTTAATATAATCGACGACGTATATCGAATAGGTACCTGGCGCATACCACCACACCACTCCATTACGATGCCTATTGCACACCTACCTACATGTTATAATAATTTTGTTAGGTATTGTAATAGATACCAAATGAATATTAGGTACCCAACGTATAATATTATAAATTTATAAACATTTTCGTCTGTGAGGGTTCGTGTAAAATATGCAATTTATATTGATGTACAGTTTCGAGTTTTGAGCTATCCACTTCTTAGGTCTATGTAGTTTATGTAAATTATATTAGGTATACC
>PVMI01087222.1:0-11041 GCA_008528875.1 Aulacorthum solani
GAAAAAATCACAACATTCTAGTTATTACAGCGATATCATATAGTAAAATTGTGGTAATAAAACTAAGATAAAAATAATTAGTGTTAAGTATAATACAATAAATTGCAGTTTTTAGGTGTTTTTAAGGTGGCAAAGCATTCTATGTATAGGATGGTTGTGGTTGTAGTTCATTCAATGAGAAGGGACGTAATATAAAGAGTGATTCCTACTTCCTAGTTGGATAGAGGGAATACGACAACAAATAGAAGAAAAAAGATCAGAGCCACCAATAGAGCTATTTAGTAAAGATGAGATAAAGTGGATGTCTGCATCAAGACGGCGAGAGGAAAGAGTGGGAACATTGAAGGATGCGCTAATAGAAGTGTAGTCATGAAGAGGGTGAGAAATATTAAAGATATAAGCAGCGCAGGAAAGAAATAGGTTTTGAACCCGTTCAATACCTACTTAATTGGTCCCTAGTCAAATATGGTTGCCACACAACTATGCCATAATCTATAATAGAGCGAACTAGAGAAAAGTAGAAAGAACTAAGGCAAGGGATGGACGTAAATAGTCTAGTGTTACGCTTTATAGAACCAACTACGTTTAGAGCTCTACCAATAGTTGTGTTAATATGGTTATCAAAAGAAAAAGTAGAAAATAGAAATAAGATAGAACCCAAGATCTTTAATACCGAAAACGCGTTTAAGTGGAGAGCTATTTGGAGAGTACGAGTGAATAAGTGGAACATGCTTCCTACTAAAGCTCATAAAGTGGTATTTATTAAGATTTAGTGTTAGACCAACACTTGGGTACCCTTGCAAAAGGAGTCAAGATCATATTGTAATTGAAAGCAGTTAGAGAGAGAAGACATTTTAAGTTAAATTTTGATATCATCAGCAAACAAAAGGACTTTAAAGGGGCGGAAAAATTGTTATTAATAATGTTTGAGTATAGTTAGTTTATAATACCATTAATATTTGTTGGATTTAACCTTTTTGATGATTTGTTTTCAACTCATTAATCTCACCATAAATAAGCGAAGTAGACAAAAAAAAAAGATAGTAGTAGTCTTGTTTATAGGAAGTCGAGAGTACGTTGAGTAAACGTGTTTCATGAATCCGGAAACAAATTTATTTTATATACACAGATAGACATTCACTTTTCATGGAGGCAAAATGTTTCGTAACAATGTATAATTTATATATATATAATATATTTGGCGCCTCACGTTTGATTTCAACTGTACAATATAATCTTACACTCTCCGGAGGACATGTACACAATATAATTATTATATTAGTTACACATGGTAGCCACCACTCCGATTTCGGCAAAAAAAATCAGAGTTCTATCGATTTTAAATTAATTCTGCTGTGGCCTTAAATTATCTACGCATTTCTCTAGAGCTCATGAAATCTGTATTGCCGTACGAGACATTTGTTTTCTATTATTTATTAAAATATTCACCATTTTGCTCGTTTAAGTATAAAAAAACCTTCCAAGTCGAAGTAAATGTATGTATATAGTATGAACTTATTAAACTGGGTTTTTGGGACAGTTTTTGGAATTTAATAGCTGATTGTATACGTTACCATTGTATCAATAACATTGCAGACTATTGAGTAACATACTATTATAATACACACTTTAAAATCAGACGACAGCGGTAGCTGCAGGTTGCCGCTGCTGCCATAATTGCGTAAACTTGTTCGGAAAATTACGAAACGATTTATAATGTTTGTGTGTGTATAATATGTGAGAGACGTCTTGTGAAAGATCCAAATTTGCGTTATCATGTTTCAGGTAATTTAAACAAAAAATTAAGTAGATGCTAATTAGTAATTACTTCCTGTGTCTACACTGCATACTTATTTATAGTGTTGCTTTCTATCGATTGGTTTTATTTTTTTTATCGAAATAATTATTATTAAAATGTTTACTTTTATTTTTAGCACTAAATTGTATGGCGTTTCACTTGTTCGTATTTTCTTGAATCGAGTTCGTGAATCAAAGACTTAACACCATTACATGTGAAAGTTCGCTAGAATAAGGAGAGCCAATGCAAGTCGTCGGTAACGGTCACATAATAAGTAGTGTCGGATTCATCTACACTGCACAATCTACAATATCATCTCGATGAAAAAAAATTGTCTTAATCCTTATTTAACATCATATTCTTTTACATGTATTCTTACATGTTTTGTGTATAAAATGTAGTATAATAATATTATGACCATACTTGTAAAAACATTTAATATTACTTTAGCAAAATTGTTTAAATGTATCAATTGTTTTATTTTCGTTAAATAAAGATTATGTTTTTTATTATTTCAAATAATTATTTAGATTTTAATATCGTTATACACATTAATATAGTTCACTATAAATATTTTATTCAAATAATAATATATTAATATGTATACAAAAAACGTATATATTGCGTTATCTTCTACGCAAATACGCAATTTATTATGAATACATTACCTATTAATTTATAATGTATAAATATTCTATAGACTATATCTATGTTTATTATAATTTATTAATTTAATAATAAACATACAATAATACAATATAATATGTATTACATTATTGTAGGTAAATACAAAACAAGTTCATCTTCAATATTCCCTTTTCAAGAAGAATATTATGGCTTATTGACCATTGTCGACTACAAAAAAACAATAACTATCTAAACATTTTGATAAACAAGGATTGTTTTCTTAACCTTCATAGTAGGCAGTTATTATACAAACACAATTGGATTATAAAATGGTTTATTTATTGTCGCATAAAATATTTAAAAAATATTTACAATTATTACAAATAAATATTAAATATAATTTATACACATTTTATTGATTATTGACATAATAATATTATGCGCATATATGTGCATTGTGATATTGTACAGATACTGGAATAAATAAGATATTTATACGCATGATGATAAATGTATATTATGAACATTGTATGTATTAAAATATTGCATAATAATATATTAATATCACACTGACAGTATAAAGGGCCAATATATGTCATAGCCACTTCTTGAAGTCGATCTTTATTCATGAAATGAAAACAGATTTCTTACAGTTTGTGAAATTCTAAAATATTTTACGAAATGGTCACTCCAATTTAACATCGTATAATTTTGTTCACAATGTGTTCATTCGCTTTGTGCACCTACGGAAATATAATATGACTGCATCACAATGTCCGTACCAAAAGTCGACAAATGGCTATCGGTCCCTTCTCGCGTGATTACTGTGATTATTGAAGAAAAAATTTAGATGCACAGAGTAGTAAGAAGGAACTATACATGGTATTATCAAAAGATGGTTCAATTCTAGAAATATGCAGCATGTCACTGCAAATTTTATTTTAGCTGAACAGGTTAATAAACAAAAATTAATAACCTTGATTGAAACTCTCAAGTTGTACCTGGAGGTTAGGGATTTCTAAGTTGTCATGTAAAATTGCTTGTCCAACCAAAAAATGTGTTTATTTTAAAATGAATTTAAATTGTAACAGTCATTGTCACAATTCATTTTCCTGCTCTAATAAATAAAAAAAAGTTTATTATAATACTATTGTTAATAAATTAATAAGATATAAATATACTATATTAAGTACAATGCATAATAATTTAAGTTAAACATAAATAGGTAGAATAAGTTATAGAAGTCATAAACAAATAGGAACTTTTTATAAATACTTTAAATCGCTAATAATGAATCTATCAAATTTGACGTTTCCGTTAAATGTTGAATTTCAGTGCACAAAGTGAACGATCACATTGTGAAAAAAATTACACCATGTTAATTTGGAATGACAATTTCAAGTGACCATTTAGTAAAATATTTTTGAATTTCACGAAGTGTAAAAATCTATTGCCATTTCATGAAATGGTCATCTTTTCATGAAAAGATCGATTTCACGAAGTGGCTACGACAATACGTGCATACACATATATATTTTTTTTTTTGGAGATCTCAATTTAAAAATCCAGACATAACTTTATTATGATTGATGAATCATATTGTAATTTGTACGCCCTAAACAAGTAACAACACATGTTTTCTTATTATATTTACATAATTTCCCCTTTTATTTGGTTCAATTAAAACGATACTTAGAGAATGAGAAACAGAGAAAATAATATAATTCAGTTAATTTTACGCAGTTTTGTCCACCGCTCGTGTATAATTGCCACGCATTAGGAAAGAGTGAAATTCAACGTACCTATAATCTTGTGCAACGGACAATGGGTTCGCCCGCGCAACCGTAGTGTTATTTCACACACACAATAATACAGCATATTAATACATAGTTTATAGGCATACAACAAACGTTTTCTAATCCATTCTACTGTTATTTGTCTTGTAGTGTATAGAGCTATACACTTAAGATGCAACAGTCGCATTTAAATAAAACCAACTATTCATAATTAATAATTAATATGGACACCCAATGTCTAATTAGGGTTTTTCGTATAATACAATATTGTATTTTATTTTGCTCATCATATACAAAAATATGATACTCGCTATAGGTATACAGTAGGCAGTAGGTTACATATTATATAGGCTCACACCTCGATCAAGGCCGTTTATATAATGTGGGAGGTGAAGTGAGAAGAGAAATTTCTGTAACTCCAAACACCAGAATTTAAGAACAAATTTATTTACAAATAAATATTAGTGTACGAATATGATTTATTGATCAATAATTATATTTCAATCGTTCTAGGTAAATCTTCTGATGATCTATATCAGTGATAGTGTGATCTATTTGTAACTATGAAAGAGAGAGCCAATAACAGTCCATTCATTTTTACTTAAGAGATAAGTAAACTAAGTGGATAACTGAAATTACAACGTCTTATATACCAATTATAAATGTATTCCTAATTTTTTTTTTATAATAACTGCTATTATTTTTCTAGTTATATAGCCTATACCATCGTTTCTCAACCTATGGTATACGTACCACTAGTGGTACACGGAAGGCTCATAGGTAGGACGCGAAGAAATTCTCCCTTTATAAAAAAATAATAATAGAATAGTCAATGAATCATTGTCCATATTAAATATTAGTTTGTTTCTTTGATATTAATTATAATGATGTACATAATAATTGTATAGTTATAATTAATTTTCTTTTTATGCATAAAATGCCTATATTTCCATAACTTTGTAGTTATAAAATTCCATACATGTAAAATAACGTATATACTTTTGATTAGCAAAAAAAAATAGGTTGTTTGGTTAAAAGGCTCATTACTATATTTAAACTGTGTAGGTGGTAGGTAAACATAAGAATGTCGAGAACCGCCGGTCTACACAGACAATACAGGCTTTACTATTCGTTTTATTATAAAGTGAAATAATAGAAACGGTGCCTACATTAACATAATAAAGCAACAAGAGATAAACTAAAAAAAATTTAATAAATAAATGCAGGATTACAATGGGATGGATTACAAATAATGAAAATCCTATTTTATTAAAAATATATGTACAATGTACTTATGTGTAAAATATAGTATATTGTTTGGTATATATTTTAAAATGTCTTAATGGGTAATATTAGTAATAATTTTAAAGATATATTGTTAATAGCATTACACTTAGACACTTAGTAAAGAAATATGTCAAGATTACTATTTATTTATATAAGTTATTAAGAACTCAAGGTTAATGAGTTACAGACAATTTATTATAATATCTTACTGAAAATTATACTTTTTAAAAATATATATTCTATATTCTATAAACAACCAGTATAATGCTATATCATAAATATATTTCAAAATTAATGATTATTTTCAAATTAGAAGTAATTAATAATTGTGAAATACTAAAATTTGTGATTTTATAAATTGTATTATTATGATTTGTTTTTAGCATAATCAAAAATGCTGTCCAGAAATATTATATATAACTGTACATTATGAGTTATAAGTTATGTTTAGTCTTAGAAATTGATAGAATAGGTATAATTATTCAATAATTCTTGAAAATCTTAAAAAGATCTTTGTACTCTCATATATATATATGTTACCCAAACATTAAAATATGTGCAATTTTATTACTGTTTTACCTTGTTGTGGATACGCATATAGTATGTTATATTATATGGTGTATGAATATCCCAATTACATCCAACTTGGGGGCACAATAACTACTTTTATCATGGCATTAAAAAAACCGGGAAGTAATTTTTTTATCAAGCGAAGGCTCAAAAAGTTAATTTTTAAGTACACAATGTTATCGTTTTAAGTACATTTATAGAACAATTATTATCATGACCAACATCTTTCTTTTAAATTATCTCTTCTGGGCTCTATAGCATTACTCTTTCATTATTTTATTTTTGTTGCGCTGGCGCATACATTTTTTTTTTAAATAGGTGTACCTAATATTATACCCTTTAACCCTTATGTAGTAAAAAAAAGCCTAAGTTAAATTCAACGTCATGCGTTCAAAATATTTCGTGTTACCTTTATTATTGAATAAATAGTGTATTATAATATTATAGATTTCAATCTCTATGGTAGTGGTATGTCTTATTATACACAACTAAATGATAATATTTAGATCGCATGATTTTGATAATGGTAACATTATTAAGTAAAATATAAGTTATATCTTTACACTTAAAAGTAACTCCAGAATTAGTCCGGATTGATATAGTTTCCGATTGTTTTTAAAAATGTTTTATACTTTTGAATACATTTCCACAAATATTTATGATTTAATATTATATTGTAATGACAGGTAATCAATTATATGGATGTATGAATATATGATGTTGCTACGCAAGTAATATAAAATATTATAAAATATTATAATTGCATAAAAACTGATACTATACAAGTTTGTATGGCATACGAGTACAGGAATACATTATTATATAATTGAATGCTATATTTATACGTATTCGATTTATTTTACATTTGTTTTATTTGAAGGCTTGATATAACTTATGGAGAGAAACCTCTGCAATATGCCCAGTAGAATCGCCAAAAATACAATAACCTTTACAGGCTACAGCTGTATGGCATCGTTTTGTTCCAATCTTTTAAGACACGTTATTATACAATTGTAATTTGTAAGTACCGACCGGGTTACATATAAAGCAATAAATCCATTTCAGTTTGTACGTTGACGAAATTTACGGGGAAATAAAGCACTGCAGAGTAGACATCCGACGTTGCCGGCTGTCGGAACTCGAAACTAGCAATGATAATCTTAACTCTTAAGCATTGGTGTGTTTACGTGTCTGGCCACTCTAGTAATGGCCAGATCTGTACATTTAAATTGACTCAGCTTTAGAACTTTTTTTATTTAGTGCGACGAGTGAATTCATACGTCCATACAAGAAACAAACATGAACACTTGTAATTTTACTGGTAAACAAAATGTGTACCTTACTCAAACTATCAGTAAGAAAGTTATATCCGCAGATTTTAAACCATTTTAATGCCATCTTATAAATTTACAATGTGTCTATGTAGTATGTACCATTGTTGAGTTGATGGTCATGTGAGAATTTCGTGAAGGAAAAGAGCCTCTGTTATAGACTTATCATCGTAACAATTATTATTATCAATTATAAAAATAGAACTAATGCAATATTATACCACTGGTATTACATAATACCGACAGTCGGCACACATATAGCGACGAGCACCTAATTTTCGCGAATACACGTGTGCATGTGTTATGTGTAGCGCTCATTGTGAGCAAAATAATACAATATCGCAAATTAGTGTTACAAAATAGTGTTGTAAACCGTTTTTTCGATTTCCTTATACATAAGATAATATGATATACTTATATTATAATAAAAGATAATATTATAAATTTAAGTTTACACATGACTCATGACTGTACTCGTCTGTACGTGCATTATATAGGTACTCAGCAGTCACACGAGTCACATTGGTCTCAAACTCTCCCAGTACCTACCTAAATATCTAATAATGTATATAATAATTTATAATTTATAATTATTGTAACTGAGGCTTCCTGCGTAGCCGCAAATAGTGGTGGTAGTGCCGAGATAATTTAGCTCGCTTAGAAATCCCAATAAGATTTTTAAGTTTAAAATTTTATTTAGACTATTCTACCATAAGTTATTGTTGCATATCTAAAATATGTACCTACTTATGTTTATTCATTATATACCCAGATACGCGATGGATGATGACATAACTTGATTTGAATATTTTTATTTTGGTTTAGAAAAGATTTAATTGTCATTGTATAGTTGCAATAGGGAGAAAAGGACATATTATGAGAATTTGGCGCTTATCAGAGAGATCTAAACATTTTACATTGGAAAAAAAATTTAAATATGTTAGTCTTCGAACTTCGTGGATCCCGTTTAATGTATTTTGCATTATATATTGCCTATAGTTGATCTCTATAACTGTGTAGTCAGTAGACACTCTTGCAGAATAGACTCTAGTTTGTTCAATACTCAATAACAAATATTATCACCTTTCGAATTTAATACAACCTTTAACATTTTGACCAGTTTTTCAACAATTTAGCATCCCCAAAATATTAGGTCAGTTAGTCGCCAAAAAGTAACAAATTACGGATACTAATTACTATAAAAATCGTAATTCGTAATTGCCGATTAAAGCTAAATAATAATAATAATTGTATCGTTATGATGCAATGGCTGTTCTATTTCGTGATACTATTTAGTTTTTAGAATTGACCATAGTTGTTTATCGCGATTTAACATATTTTTAATTTAGATTTTAGATATATCATGTACTATTTTAAACCATGTGACTATAATATAGTCAGATATGTGTCTAATACACACAAGATTATAGTTTAATATCTACACGACTGCGCCCACATTATATATTGAACAATTATGCTCAATGATGTCCAGTGTGTACTGACGCAAGTCGTAAGTACGAAACCATCATAAGGAAAAAAAGTTTTGTCAAGGGTCAATCTAACCTTTTCCGCTTTCCACAAGGTGCAGGCGGTGACCGATTATAATAATATATATAACATCATAATATGTATATATTATATTATTATTATATACGTGTCGGCGGCAGCGGCGGCGGCGGCGGTGGTTGACGTAACGGCGGGCGAAAGGATTCAAGGCCGATCGCGTTGGCGATGACCACCGCCGCCGTCGTGTCGTCATAATTGCTTTCTACTATTATACACAATATTATTATAATATTATTATATACGTAGACGCTGGCCCGCCCGTGCCTACCATGTGCTCGTGTTGCCGTATTATTACAATGCGTTCGTCGCTCGGTGAAAGCGAACGCGTTTATTGAAACGTGGTTCCGACCGTGTGGCGACCGTGCGTTTATGCATACATTACTTGCTATTTATTATTTATTATTATAAATTATAGTATACTAAGTTCGAATCTGTGGGTGATTACTGATTCGCCGTCTACGGCGCTATATCCTCTCTCCGTGCACCTACATATTATTACACTCTACGTCTGCACATCACACGCTCAATTCAGACGCGCATATTCTATTTCCAAAGTACCGATCGATCAGACACTCGGGCAAAACTCATTTTCCCAAATTTCCAAATTTTTTTTTTTTGCCTCGGGTTTAGGCGCCGAACATATTTTGAAGAAGACAATTTTTACAGTTCTGTTACTTTTTCAAGAAATTCACTTCGGTGAGTGATTTATAACGTCACAACAAACGAAATCAAACAATGTGGAAAATGACGAACTGAAATGTTGTATTCGATCAATACGGGGGATTTCATAAATCTCTAAATGACTAAATTTTTAAATACTTTCCTAGAAGTTTAGGCGTTTAGGTACTTAGTTAATAGTTTGTTGCCTATATACCTAACACTATTGCCGTCCGTTATTGATGTTTTTAATATTATTAATATTTTTAGCATTGCAATTTGCAGACATGTACACTGCAACGATAGTGACAACGTCGACAACAACAACAACAACAACAACCGACGCTTACGGTTTGCAAACCGCGACCGTCGCTCACTCGCTCTCTCGCTCGCGCCCACCGGTTCCACCGGCTTTCCATTCCATTCGCAACGTGCACCCGACGCTCCTCGCCGCCGTCGTAACGACCGCTTGTGCACTTCCTCCATAATAATATTATATATTACTTTTTAGTTATTATATTAGGTATTCTGTTTCGCCACCGCGTTACGACTCACGCTGACCCGCACACAGATTTCTAACCTGGTAAACGGTATATACCGTCCACATAATAATAATAATTGTTGTATTACCTATACCTATTATATCGTTATACGCCAACGCACACCAATATGGTAACCTCGACAGAGCTTTTCGGCGAAAGTAATGATATAATAAATAATAACATAATTTAATATTATTGTCGTGTATAATATAGCAGGTACGAAATTATTATATTATGTCACGATTCTTCGGCACAGGATGCCGAACGTCATATAAAAATATTTTTCATCCAACTTTTAATCATTGTTTATTTGTATTATTGTTATTTAGTTATTAATTATCATATACGATGGTTGATATTAATCAACGTAAACGCACCTCATAATAATAATACAGTTTAATACAATGCCATTATTGTAATTTATTATAATGATGTATATAAAACGACGAGTTAATGTAAAAAAAAAAATGTTTTATGGTTACAGGGGTTATATGAAAAATTATGTGTCATACGTGAAACTTGGTAAACTTATTTGAAGTGGCAGAAATCCCGGTAATTTTTTTCATAAGTTTACATGAATCAAATTTACCTATTATACATTGACAAAATTAAAATTAACTGGTCTGGATATACTGGTCTAATATATTTTTTCTCTTATGTGATATTATATAGGTTAGGTTTGATTATTAACATAAGTATAGCTGTTATTAGTATGCTTTATGAAAAATTATAAATATTTCACAAGTGCAGTGAAGTACCAGTATATTCATAGTAAGTGCATTGTGAGTTTTTTTCTTTTCTTTTGGGGAGGGGGGTATTTATATATTTAGAAAATGGGAGACCATAGCTTAGTATAAGCCCCCTCCT
>PVMI01087249.1:795-17111 GCA_008528875.1 Aulacorthum solani
TACTATAATAACATGGTACACCCGTCAACTCTGTGATATTATTATATAGGATTTGACGAGACGTTAAGAATTTCAACCCTGACATTTTTTTTTTATTTTGAATATTTATTATTATTATTTTTAATTGAATGATTTCTTTGAAGTAAGTCGACATTGATGACAAAATTATCGTTTTATCCTTTCTACAACCATGCACGTGTAATTATAATTTATAACTTTATCGGTACACACGTCCGCCCCACTGTGTTTATGTACCATACACGTCACCGTCAAGTGAATATATTTTAGACAACCAGAACCTTGAATATTAATAATAATATTAGTTTATGAGGTTATAAGTTACACCCAGCATTACCTAATTACGGATGGATAAAGTACAGTTAATTGTATATCCGTACACTGTCCTTTGTTGTACTGTTGATATATTAATAAATTCCTAAGTGAGAGAAATCCCGACGACGACAAGTTGCCACATGCCCTCCGTGGGACCAATTTTCAATCATTTATAGGTACTATATAGTCACTTTATGTATATTTTTAACAATTGTAATGCCCCTTGAAATATTATTACTTAACTATCGGAAGTCCTAAATATATCTTATAATAAATAATAATAGTTATAATTTATTCGTTTGAATAAAACGGGCAGAAAGAACTTTCACTGACAAAACGGATTGTCAACCGTGAATTGTTTTCATTGGTATATCTGATATCTATGAGTATAATATTTGATTGGATTGCAAATTCTATTATACGTAAATGGTTTTGTATGAATGCTTATAAAATATGTACTAATGCCTGAAGGAATATTTTTACTTCGATGTCGATAGTATATATAATTTATGTGTTATTCGTACCTGGATTCTGTACGGGAATTCTCTGAAATAAAAGTCGTCCCTATCGTAGAACTCGATGGAGTACGAATCGGGCCTGGACAGCTTTCTCCTTTGCAGTCCCTCTTGGATGGTGGTGGTGCCGTACAACGCACCCGCCAGGTATCCGGCGAACACCAATAGCACCAATATCTTCACGTACCACTGGTTCAACGCCCATCCCAGACTGTCTCGGCACCAGACCATTATCGCGTTGTCAGGATTGTCCCGAGGATTTCCGGGGTCCTTGGGGTTCACTCCTCCCGAACAGAACACTCTGTACAACCACGATTCTTTGTCTGCAATGCAAATCATACAGGTTAGGTTAGCATCACGACATGTGCGGTAAAAGTACGCCAATATTAAACTGCTGTGATCCTATGCAGGGCGACCCAAAAGTTAGCCGTACACTCCCCGAGTAACCCACCTATATGTTTGTGAGTCCGTGCAGACGCACCGATGCATTTTTAAATGCATTTTTTCCTCAGTAATCGGGGCTAGGTATATACCTAAATGTTGTATTCCATTTAGTGTCATATATTTCACTATTTACTGCTGATTACTGTTGAAAAAACCGTGTTTAGATGTATTATTGATTACTCTATAATATAGGATATAATGATAATTGTAAGATGATAATATATAGACTTTTGGGGCACACCATAATGATAAAAAGGGAAATGCGATACTTCAAATAATTATGTTATCTGCATAGAAGAGGCAAATATTGGGTTGGTATTATGATTTCGGAAATAGAAAAAAAAATGTCTAGAAATTAATATTTTTCAAACCATCAAAAAAGCAAACATTCTGTAGTGAAGGTTACTGTTTTTGGGTAGGCCACTGTAGGAAATATAAAACATGTATAATATACACTTGTTACATTTGAAAGAGATTATTATAATAGAAGTGTTTTGAAAAATATAATTAGTATAATGACTATTTATTTGGTAAATGTAGGTAAAACAAATGCCAACTTATGTACCATTACAATAATATTATCATATTTTAAGTCAGTAAATTATTTTTGTTTTCTAGTTTTAATTTTCTCATCTATATAATATTATGTACCTACGCCCGATTTGTGTGGAAGATGAATGTACAAACGTATATGGTGAAAATTAAAAAATATATTAAAGACATGGCCGGTAATACGTATAGGTAGTAGGTACCTATAACCTACCATTGTCCATCGAAAACTTACATGTTCCACTATTCACATTGTGTACAGTTTATTTATTTATTCGTATGGATACATATTATTTTGTACAATATAATACCTATGCACTTTGCGGTTGTACAAACTTCACGTACGGACATCCCGTTCTTATAAACTAACCTTACGGTATACGCGACACGTGATAAATTACGTTGTGGTGTGAAGGATAATATTTTTTCACGCTCACACACGTTCTAGGCCCACCCCACACCTAAACCCGCTATCAATATAATATAATATATACGTTGATGTCTGTTGTACAATCAACTCTAAAATAACATGTAATTGTATCGTGGCTATATATATATATATACGTATGCGATGACACGTGAAAAGTGTACCCATATATATATATATAAACTTCAACAAAATAATATATTCATAATAATACGTTATGCGTTCAATTTTATGCGATTGAAATTTATAATAACAAAATTGTTGGACATTTTTGAGAATCATATGCATAATTCGTTTATAACCGTTTACCGGTTGTCCAGTGGACGTGATATTTCATTCTCATTTAAGCGTATTATGCCACATATATACATAAATACATAATATCATTTACCACCTATACGCAGAGTACCTATATATACACACATGTTATACCAATGATGACGAATGACGATCGCTTAACATAACTTTCAAAAATGTATATGACTGTATTGCATGGGAGTGCATTACAACGGTTTACGGCATTGTTTGTAAATATTGTAGTTATGTCTATGTTATTGTTGTTGCGCAAAAAAACGATATAATCTCACCGGGTACAGGGCTTAAATATTTTATATTTATGTATTTCAAACAGCACTCGTTCATATTTACCTGCGATTGTAATAGTGTAATAAATTGCGTGTAGTCGCGAGCGTGTCTGCACACTAATTAAAACAATTTTCAGCTAGTAAATATGATATTTGTCCATAGTATATAATAATAAATTGTCATCACCTGGCCCGACCGTAATAACGAACTTATATTTCGTACAGGTACCTTCATAGGTACTAAGCTTAAAAACTATTTTGCAAGGCGTACAAATTGGAAAATAATTCTTTTAATGTATGGTTGATAGAATTTAAATGAGGTTTAATTATAGTAAAATTGCAATTTCAAAACATTTTTAAGAAATAAATTAGGGATGAGAACTTTTGTTTTTTTCGGCTTCAGTTCTCGATATTATTTCATTAAAAGGTTCTATAGTTTTTGAAACTTTCATTAAAGTCAAGTCAGGTTAGGATTCTGGTTAAAACCAGCATTAAATGGCTCCCAATTTTGTTCTATGTATAAATCAAATAATCATATAAGTTATATCAAAATAAAATATAAATCAACTAAAATTTACGATTTACCAAAAAAAAAAAAACGACTCCAACCTAACATAATATTATCAAAGCACATCTACCTGAACAAAGGTCATGGAGGTAAAAATGAAACTAACTCGTATAATAATCATTGTAAACCCGCAATATTTTTCATTTGAAAATATAGATTCTGGTTAGGTTATTCTAACTCAATATTTTATGGGTTTTGGAGTTCTAGAACTGGTTCTATTCATTAGTCTAAATAAATTTCAAATTTTTCTGTGTGCAATTGTTCTAATAGTGACTGAAAATTCCGAAACCTGTATGTATTTCTGTAGAGAACGATCAATATTAAAACTCAATATAGCATCTATCGCGGTTTGCATTTCATAACATTACAGTCAGTTTATATGTATTATATTTATACATCAAAAGGTACCTATTGTATAAATAACAACATTATATATACATAATAATAAAACTATACCCACATCAAAACTGCAAATGCGAATTGTTTCTGAAAAATTATCGGATTTCATAACACCGAACCAAACACTTTTTTTAGTAGAATTTTCGTGGTCCTTCATAATTTATATATAATTACCCATGTGCGTATAACGGGAGTCTGTCCAATTAAAACGTTTGCACCGGCGAAGACTACTTACTACGTAATTATATAGTACTCTACGGCGTGCATGGAACAAGCATCTCATCGGTTTAACAATTACGTTCTGTCCGATATTACCACCAAGGTTACCACGGACAGACCCTAAGTGATACACATTTAATACCGTACGTTGAAAACGATTAAATTTTTTTTTTTTTTTGGTTACTGTTAATTTGTTTTTCTTTTCGCGCGATCGTCAAATCATACAATCGATAATCGGCTTATATCCTCTCGATCTGCGACTTTCTTCGGTCATCGCACTATACGCGTGTCGCGCATTTCAAGGCCAAACGTATATACGCGAGTAGGTAGTCGTCGCACACTTAATAGGTGTAATATATATGTAACGGTATATACCACATACACCTATATTATAAATTAATAAAAATATTTTATGCTCTTGAAATTCAATAAACATAGTATTATATTGATTGTTGTCATCAGCTAACCCTCAACTGCATGCGTGATAACCTATATGTATTACCAGTAGCCGCCATAGACTATATGGTATGTAATGTCGTCAAATGTATTTCAGTATTTGTATAACTAATTATTATAGTTGAGAACTTGAGAGTTCAATGAGAATTTGCAGTAAAAATTTTGATCCGTACCTTTATATGGTTTTTTATGAATACCGATTATAAATATCATAATACAATGTTACAAAAATAGGTTTCCCTCATTTAAATTATTAAATACTTGCTTCTAAATGTGTCTTATTTATCTGCCAGTTATACATGAACGTTGTTTGTGAAACGAATAAAAAAACAAGATTAATATATAAAACCCAAGAGGGGCTAAATCCTAAACGTGGCTCTAATTTTATGCTATTTTAAGATGTATATTTCCTATTTAATCGGGAGAATGTAAGACACATTAATTATACAATATTGTTTTAATTAAAGTATTATTGTTATGCATTTAACTTTATAGAATGTACCAAATCCACTTGTAGACTGCAGTGGTCCCTTATAATTGTCTTTCATTATTTCGCTGTGCAACCAATATATTATGTTTTACTTCATTAAAAATCTTTATTATATTATACTATAATTTTAAGAAAAATATAATTTAGATTAAAAAAAAACAATGACAACCATTTAGAATATTTTTTTTTTACGGCAAATGTGTTATTAAAATACACACCCTGCAGCCCAATGACAGCCCACTCAAAATATTATCGTCTACCCATACATGAATAATTTACGTTGTTTTGTTTACATAGGTATTTGTGTTATGCTGCAATAATATTAAATATGGTACAACTGGCAGTTGGTACACACTTAATTTAAATATTGAAAATTATTGATTTATATGAAGCATATTATCACTTTTTAAATTTTAGACTTCGATAAAAATGACGAAACAATTTTATATAGAAATATACTAATATTTTAAACTATATAGAGTCATCAAACCGGTTAACTACCTCCAGTAGCAACAGGTTAGTGAACCTAAATTCGGACTATTCTGTAAAAAAAAATAAGGTCAAAATGCATAAACAACATTTTTTCTCAATTGTTTTTAATTTCCATTGTATGGTCGATAATCACTTAATAAATTCCGTTTTTTTTCATACACTATATTAATTCGTAGTAAATAAATCATACAAAAAACTCGGAAGTGGTAAAAGGAGCTATAGGTAAGTATTAAAAAAGTGAATCATATAAATTTTAATAGTCTGAATACATTAATTTCTGGAACGTTTGTGACAACAATTATACAGGAATACGAACTGAAGGGTGGTAAATAAATAATGTATCGGTAGAATAAAGAGAAAGGAGTTTGAAAGTTGACACTATATGTAAAAGGAAAAGGCAAAAAAATCTCAACATGCGAGTACAAATTTTCAAAACTATGAATTCACACAACTTGTCATTCGTGTATGGTTATAAGGTATGAATAATAATTGTCCGGATTGTCTATACTCTACTCGATACAAAATCTATTGTTATTTTAGCGGTAAGTTCATTTAGCTACTATAGCTGTTATTATTTGTTAAATTAATTAATTAAACGGTGATCGAATAAAAGAGAACGCCAAAATCAATTAGGCTAGTTTTCGATATTATTACCTATCTATTGTAGAAAAAATGTTCCACGCAATTTCCATGGAAAATAAATTTAATTTTTGTACCTATTTCTTCTAAATCTCGATGATCTATGAAACACGAAAAATCCCTTACAGTCATTTTACAGAAATGAAACGTTATTCCAGTTTCATGAAAAGTAGTGATTTTGACTTATCCCCATTGACCTGCACTCACTGTCAGTAATAATAATGTCTTTTCGAATTTGTTGAGTTGGTAAAATAGTTGTTATAAGCCCAGTGATCTATTTAACGATTACACTCATTATTTCATAAGCTACTAACGTTTTTTGAAATATTTTTTTTACATAATTTTAAGTTGTTAAAAATAATGTCTTTTACTTTTTTATCGTTATTATTTTTAAATGTTGACTATTTTTTTTTATGAAAACGTGAACTTTTAATTTATTATTCCAAAACAGAATATTTTTTGGATATATAAAAATCGAGTTTTATAAAATAGATGGAAATACTCCTAATAATATTCTTATTCGGAATATGAAATTAAAATTGTATGTTGTCATTCGAGTGATAGTAATAGTTATGATTATGAAACAGACAAGAAAAATAGCGGAAATGTTGTTTGCCAATGACTTGAAATCATGCAACAGAAATAATTTCAAAAACGTTTGTGTTTTCTAAAATAATGAGTAGACGTCTTACGTTAAATAGATCGTCCAGTTTTGTTTTTGTATACTATTGCATTGGGTATACGACCCACGAGTCGAACAAAGTTTGACTTCGAAGTGTACACCATACGGTATCACCCTGCAGTATCACTCCTATAATAACTGAATATCGAATGACAATAATAATATAGGTATATTATGTTTTATTTACCTGACATCGACACCGGTTTGACTTTAACGCACGTGATGGAGTGACGGTTACTGTGCTCTGCGTATCCGGCGATGGCCATGCACGCGGAGAAGAACGTCAGGTGCCATACGAATATAAAACAAACGGCAAATCCTGCGGAAAAAAAATGTCAACTTGTATCGTAATAATAATTTTATTATGACGAACCTGGGTCACCACCCTGGTCATACCCTCCCCTGGTTGGCTTATTTTTGTCGTGTAAAATAATATTTGATAAAGCAATGAAAGTAATAAGACGTATATCACTGATAATATAGATACCGTTATATTATTGGGAGGATAATCAAAAATCGTGCCCCAACTGTCAAAAAAGCTGAGCTCGTCAATGCGACGGACGGTGTCGTTTCCTAATGTGTAATAATGTTTTTTTCTTTTTTAAATAGGCGACACCTACCCGAATACAAGCAGAATATTTGTATGGCCGGAAACGGGCTGAATTTCCCGATGCAGAAGCTCACTATGTCCGTGACCGAAGTGATGGTGATTGATACGGCGGCGTCGGACAGCGTTCTCGCCAATCTTTCGGGCACGTCCATGGTGACGGGCGTTCTTCGCCAAGCGGCCAACATGACGAACGTGTCGTCGATGCCTATGCCTAAAAAGTGCGATACGGAAAAAATTAATACACGTGAGTTGAGATCGCATTATCCGCGTACTTATACATAATATTAATATAAAATATATATTATTGTAGTTGAGATACAATATCACAACCTACATATACATGTGTATAAAGTATATACATTTGACGTAGTAAGTACCTATTTCGTGCACGATGCATTGTACAATGTACGACGCACTTCATAACCAATCAGGTCCGCGGTGTTAAGTAGAGAAAACGACATCATAATTTTGATTGATAATTATTGATTTTGAAAAAAAAATGTTGACAATCTGACATTATCACTACGACCTACACTTACTCTACAGCAATAAGCACTCTCCTTATATAATAGCTACAATGCACGGTTCTAACCACAGTATACCTGTTTAAGATACTACTGCTGGATAGCATAATATTGTATTCAATCACTAACGTCTTGACGACAATATGAATAATGATTTCCGGTCCTTAAAAATAATCATTACTTAGGTTTTAATAATATTCTAATTATTTTAAAAATATACCAAGGGGACCTCTCTATACTCGAATTTCACGTTTAGAAGATAATTCAAGACATAAAAGTAACTAACGATTTAATTTAACTAGGTATAAGCTATTTCCATTTTTTTTTCGATTGATAATAATATTTGAATGTAGTACGCTAAGTAATACATATAATAAATAGATATGCTTAAAAAATATCTTGCGTGTTGATGAGATAGATAAACAGAGTCTGCAATCTGAAGGTATGTTGTACAAGAATTTTAAATTATTAGAACAAAATAAACCATATGTAATCTTAATTATTGTTGAGATGTTATACTATTCGCTCTGTAAAAAGTGAAAATTGTCTGTAGGTATAGATAATAATATGTGCGCATGTCAGCGAATGTGTGTCAAATAAAACGGTGCCGCGAACGACAACGGAATGGCTAATAATCGCATATTGGATTATTCGTAGTCACGTGTTTCTTTTATAATTTTTATTTTTTAGTTGATTTTTCATTGTTGTATGATCCAACAATTATACATATAATGAAAATAATGAAATTATAAGACATATAATAGGACAATGGGCATCTCTGGGTCAATTTCAAATATACAGATGCCATAAATTGCTGTTGTATGCTATAGATACTCATTATTACTATAGTTGCCATACCTACTCTAATATAATACATATCCAATTTTATTATTTTATGTTATTGATATCTTTCTTAATATCATCTTAAATAATAATTTGATGTAAAATAATTTTTTGAAAACTTATTTATTCTGTATGTAAATTCATTAGCATTATTAAATAAAGAATAAATAGTAAAAACCTTTTTTTCTGAATAATAATGGAATACAATTTAAAATGGGTATTTATAGTATAAATTAAATTTGTTTTACTAGTTATGCGTAAAAAGTGTGAACACTTTTAATAACTACAATACTATTTTAGGTATTAGAAAATAAAAAAAACATTGTCTTAAAATTATAATTGACAACAATTAATGATGAAGTTATAGGTCCTTTTAATTATTTTGTACGAAAACCAGTTTAATGTACTTGTTATATTTATCAGTTGTTAACGTTATTGTAAATATTTTTGATATTATTTAGGCATTTAAAAAATAAATTAACTCTTGATAGTTATATATAAATAATACGTATATAATGATTAATGAATATTGAATTGTCTGCAGAAGGTTAATGAAAATACTAGTAAACGAATTTGTTTTCATAGCTAATGCGTGTTATACCTGCAAAGTGAGTGATACCTTACTTCATTTACTGGTTTAAATACCGTTAAAATGGACTTGGTAACGAATGTTACATATTATTTATCTTTATACATTTATAATCGCGTACAAATATTATAAAATTTAAATCGAGAATACAACTAATTGAATTGAAGCTAAGAAAATAAATATAGGTTCATAAATGTAATACAAAATATAGCCCTATGTATACAGATTTACCCACAATAGTAGGTAGAGTATAAATATGTTATAAGAAAATCAGCTGTAATCTATCTCAAGTTGTGTGTTGAAAACTTTTTCACATGAAACGCGTTAATCATCAAAAGTAGCTTAATACATTCAGTTTTCCCAGTTCGGTGGTTACTATATATAGTACAGTATACACTCATGTATACATGAGAAAAAAACATTAAATTCATAATTACGACCACTTTTTAAGAACATGGAAAATTAAATTAAATTTATTCTTACCTACTTTTCATGTGGAACCGACTAACCCAGTGATTATAGAAACAAACATAAACCAAGTAATTAAAATGTATTCCGTTATCTATTTGAACTACATATCATTTGCAGAGATTTAATAAAATTAGACGATTAAATATAAGTACACATGTAATGCATTAGTTATATATTACTTAAAATAACATGTATGGCTAAAAATCGTTTAGAATTGTATAGATTAACCTAACCTACGTCCTACAGATAAAAATGTCACTTCATGGAAACAGTTTCTCATGCATAGCCATAAATAGGTATTTATTTATGTCATAATAGTCAACCATCAATTACTTTTAATCGATTTATCATACCTGAATCAAAAAATAAGTATAAATAAACAACAAACAAACAATCAATATTATTTTGTGTATGTATTTTAAATTGATAGAAATTCTGTAAATTTAAACAGAATATGATTGAATAACCGGGTTTTTTTACATGGTTGGTTATAAAAAATAAAAACTGGTAGGATTTCTTTCTTGGGATAATCAGCTCTTATTCCAATTGTATTGGTATTCTCATTTCTACATATTTAATAATATACGCTGGCAGTAAATAATTGTATTTATTATATACTTGATGATATGGCCAAGACCGAATGAAAATATAGGTTACTCATGAGACTCACGTATCGTATACCTCCTAAGCATAATATACTTTAGCCATAGGAGCACAACTTAATTGGTTATCATTACTGCCTTGGAATGAGACGAGCTAGTCCCTACGCTAGAGCGGGGAGGGTAAAGGGCTGGCCTTGTCACTTTTCCTATAGCCAATTTTTTTGATTAAAAAATAAACATGTTCTGTCTTCAAAATAATGACGATTTAGATTTGATTGTATATTTTTAGCTATACCTAATGAATAAAACGCTACTACCAACAATTCTTAAATATACGCTCATAAAAAGTATATAGGTACTCGTTTACTCTTTCTATAACGGTTAAATCAGAGGTCTTCAACCCGCGGCCCGCAATCACATTTGAAATATAGCGTGTACTTTTTCTTTTCGATAAAATATCGAAGAAAATGTGTGTGGAAAATGTATTGATTTTTAAATTAGATATTATGAAAGATGTTGTAAGAATAGTAAATGTTAATAGATCAATGAATCACATATAATTTTAAAACTTTCTGAGTGAAATAGACGCTGAACAAAGTGATATATATTCTATTTTACAGATGTTTGTTGGCTCAGTAGAGAGTAGAGAAAAATTCTTAATAAGGATTTTTGATTTAAAAAACGAAATTTATGAAGTCACACAAACAAAGAAAAACAACTTGAGCAACTTAATAGGGTTCTGAATGGAAGAATGATTTTCTTTAAATTTTCTCTAAAAAGCTTTTGATTATGTAACTATGGAATTGAAAGGACTCGCCTTCCACCCCATCACCTCAGAGAGGGGTGCTCACAGATTTTGATAATATTCGGGCTCTCCGAGATAGGTATATACGAACGCTTGTTGTAGCACTGCGTGCATATATTGTTGTTGTAACTTGTAGTATAGTGCCTATCGATCCTATCGATAGTGAATACCAAAAACAGTCTATCGATAAGAAAAATGATACCACGCTTTATGAGACGGTAATTTTTAGAGTACCTCGACCTATATCTAACACTATTGTTCATTATTGATCGTAGGTATATATACTCACTGCACATGAGGAAGGGCGACACGAAGTTGATTCCGATGAAGGGTATGCCGACGTAGACGGCCATACCGAAAGCGGCGATCGTGGCCATTGCGGCGGACACGTTGCCCATGAGCCCGAGCATGGGTTTGCTGCGCACCCAGTCGGTCATCATGCACGTCACCACCGAGAACACGGCCATCAGGATGAACGCGGACGAGAAGTACGGCACCACCGTCCTGGTGTTGTTCTCCAGCTCGATATCCAACGTCCTGGACCCAAAACGCGCCGTGGATATGTGACTGAACCGTCCCGAGTCTTCGGCCTTGCCGACCGCGTCCAGAAACGCCTCCTCCCACACCGAACCCCTGTCGGCAACCCAAATTTCTCGTTACCGCTTCGTTTTCCAACGATAATCATAAAGGTAGGTGTTGTATTAAGATATATTGTTGTCCTCGGACTTCGAGGTGATTGTCGTTAGTTTCGACGTTAACTACTCTATGATATCGGTAGTCTCGAACCATTATTTATTTAAAATATTTAATAGTTTTAAGGCTCTTATAATATGATACAATGTATAATATGTTGATAGTATAATATAGGTGCAGTAAAACGTTATGATTTTTGTCGTCAACATCTGGCTGCATAGGTAATATTATTATGTATCGTCGAACGAATGAACGATCTCATTTTTATAACTTAAAATGCATAACTGTTTGAACTGCAAGCTATTGGAAATTCGTGTAAATTGTAGTTTTGTAAAATTTACTTTCTAATTTCAAATAATTTAGAAATACATATGTCTTAGAATAGATAATAAGTTAAAATACGAAAGTTAGGATTTGTAGGTCATTATATTATACTAGCGAGAGTTTTATAGGTTTTTTTTTGGAAAAGGAAAATAGTGCCAAACAAAACTACAAAATTAAATAATCTGTCTCAATAGATCCATAGAACACACTGTTACTATGATGTATCGTGTAAGTGCCAATTATAATTTTAAACTCTTTAATAATTTGCTTTGGGTTAATAACAATAGATAATCAATTTAATATTATACATGGGTACACCTGCAGACTACAGTATTAATATAATATTATACCAACTCCTTTAATAATACTTTACTTTAAGAATAAATCATAGGTGACATACGTTATGTATATTTTATACTTATATGTAAAATATGAATTAATCATTAAGTATCAATGATTTATATTTAAACTTTCAAAAAACAGTTCATCATCGCATTGTAAAACAATAAAATTATTCAATAAAGATAGTATGAACTTAGTAAGTCTAAATATTTTTGAAAACGATACAATATAAACAACAAAACAACAAATAGTACCTATTATAATACACATAGTATGATACATCGTTCAACTAAAATTTTCAAATCTATAAACATAAAATATGCGACTTTAAAACGAATATAAATAGGCGCCGACACTATAGAGTAAATTTGAGATTATTATATCATGGTTTCGCTCGTGGTCGATTTAATTATGGTTCGTGTTAATAACCTCGAAATCAATATGAATAGTAATTAAAGTATCTGCTCAAAGTTAAGGTACACCTAGGTAAAAATAAACCCAACTTGTAATTGAATTATGTGTAATTATTCTTACCTTTCATCTTGCGCTTTGGTGTCGGCCGTAATGAAGTAAACTAGTTGTAACGCCGGTACTCTTGTAATCAACCCGTCTTCGTCCATTTCAGTACCTCCGAAGTAAACAGGAAACGTATGTGCGTCCCACGTAACTGGATTGAACATGATAGGAAACGTCAGCTTCAAGCTACCATTGACCACGTCGTTCATCACGTAGTCTAGATTTAAGATGTCATTCGGGAAACACTGGTCTATCCACCGAGCACATATATCGTCATACTTATACGCAGTGTTCTCTGGACCCCAAGTGATCGACGCATTCCTGACGATATCGTCGAGTATTCGTAGTTCTTTCCATATTTCAACTGATAACATAGTGTCGCTTTGTTTGGGTATAACAATAACCCGACCAAATCGACCTGAAATATAACAATATGATAATCAATCAATTTACAAAAATACAAAATGAATGAAATTTCTTTTATTTTGGTACAAAACATGACTTCTATCGCAGACTTTAAATCTCTATATTAAAAAACACACCGTTTCGTTATTCTCTGAATAGTATTATTTCTTAATCACGCCTATTAATACAATTATAGTTATAATTAAATTGTATTTTTTTTTATTTAAATAACTTGGCGTGAACCATTAATTTCGGCGAGTTAAATTGTATAAAGTTGTGCTTTTTTTCATCGATTTATATTTTAAGTTTGATTTTTAATAATTGTTGGTTTTTAAATTTAAAATTGAAAGTTTGCATTATAACTTTCTCCTAATATAAATAAGTATAAATCATAGATTCGATAGAGTAGTAGATTAATTTATAAATTTTAAACAAATTAAGTCTATAGTGGGTTAGGTGTATATATATATGGGTGTATATAAAAGCTTCTTTCATTAGGTCAATGAAGTTTTCAATTATATTATTATGAATTCATAATAATAATTTTTTTATGCTTTAGATAAATATCTCAAAATTTATTTCGGAATCATTCTAATGCAAAATATTAGGTTAATGATACAGGATTTCTATAGAATATATTGTATAGAAATTACGTATATTAGAATTGCTATTCGTTAAACAGTTACCGAAAAACTATTATTATTTACTTTAGACGAGATTGATATGAATAACATAAAATATCATTCATGATTTAAGTCTCCCGTTATAACTGTGCAATTTAATATAAAAAAACCTTAATAATTTTAAAAATGCATTGTTATTTGACCTTTTTTGATATAAGTAATTCAACATTTTTCATTTCATAAACATTACGTCAAATAATTTACACAACTGCTATACATATTTTATTCTATTAGAACCTCGTAACGATAATATTTTATACGGTGCAGACTTCTTCTATATTTTAGTATTTTTTAAGTGTTTATTATGAATTGATAAAATACAATTTTTGTTATTATCAAGCAAAATATTTAGATATAATATTAAATACAAAATGCTGCATGAATTAAATTTATTATTTGTATTATTTGCTGCTAACTTAAACACGCTCGTTTGCTATGAGTTACAACTGACATCTGAAATGTCTTAGGCACGATTAAACTTGTAAAATAATGAATTCTATGTATTATAAATATAAATATATACTTATAAACACTTAAATTACATTTGGATGAAGTTAATAATTCAATCCTATGAACACACAACAACTAGGTACTTAAAAATATGTGTATAACCGGCGATTTCTGTTTAAATTCTTATGCTTTGCCTGTTATATTGCATTGTATCATAATATCATGTATGAATAATTATATAAACAATACAGTACCTGGTCTGGTGATCCGTGTCGGATTGAAAAGTGACGAATAGTTCATCTTAAAGAAGCTCTCAACGATCGCTCGCTCAGTCTTGCCAGGTCCTTGTTCGGGACTGAACAGATATTCTGGATCGATTTCAAATTTTACTCGCTGGAATCCGGTGATACAGATGGCTGTCAAGAATACGGGCACCATGAGAAAGTACCCGGGATGTTTGGCGACCACTAAGCCGAGTCTGTAAAATGCTTTCGTCAGCCATTTGTCGATACATTCTATGCCACAAGTCATGATGTCTGTAAGCAAAGAAAAAAAAACGACAAGAAATTATTAATACATCGTTACAACGGCGGACAACGCGCATCACGTGCAAATACGACCGTTTCGCGTTTAATGCGACTGGCGTGTCTTTATTTGGTTTCATAATGGATAAAATGTAAAAAACGATCTCAACTCAGCGACTAATAATTCTAATTTAAAGCCATGATAAGTGATCTTCTTGCAATCAATATATATATACATGTACACAAGTGTATATAAATGTGTGTGCAAGGTCTCTATCAGTATATGTCTGCAGATGTCATTCCACGTTGCAGCCGAACGAGCGCTGGAACCGTTACAGTATATTATGTTATTTAAGTGTCTGTTCTTTAATCACCACCATTAAAACGTCGTGGAGTTGTTTTTTTTTTGTTCAGAACGTCAATGTCTACGTGTTAACATCAAAGAGATTTTAAACTGAATTATTATATAATTAATAGGTGTTTTTTTCATTTTTTTTTTTTCATACAAAACGGGTGAATCCATTAATTATTATGCATTATAATATTAATAATAGTGTAATAAAATTTATGATAGTCTAACAAGAACGGACAATAATATATAATTTACATTGACAAAAATCAGTATTAAGCGTAGAATGAACAAATTTAAATAGTAAATTATAAAAGGAAGCGTTCTCATTCGCCAAACGCATCATTTTAATAATTATTTTTTTCATTGTTCTTTGAATAATACTACTAGTGTTACATAAGGGAGTGTAAAAATAGCATTTTTTTACTCGAGTTCAATACAAGACCACAGAAACTTTAATGCAGAAATAAAAATTCGGAGCGTCAAATAGGCAATTAATTATTATCTCCAGAAGAAATTATGAAATCTAGGTCTCGCAGGTTCACTGCTGTTTTTTTTCTGTCGCAAACGCCAGATACCGTGTACAGTATTATGGACACTATAATTTAATGTTATGAACTATAGTTGAATATTATACATAATCTATATTGTTCCAACATGTTTCGTATATTATTATAAGTACTTGGACATTTATAAATTATATTATTTACATCAAACACTGTCCACTGAACTAATCATTTCTGTTTTTAATGCCAATCGCGATGTCTTAATGAGAAATAAAAACAAAAA
>PVMI01087262.1:0-14141 GCA_008528875.1 Aulacorthum solani
AAAAAAACAATACAAAACACAACAGATCGGGTCAAAACTTAAACAAAAATCTAATAAAACAAAATGAGAAAATGTATTGTTCATTATAGCACTTGGTTTACCTTTGCACATAATGTGCTCGTTGCCCTAGTTAATTAGTAGTGTCAATATAATAATTAATAATAATAATGAAATGTGGCTACTCCCTATTAGCAGGTAGTAGCCATGGTTTCACCGAATGCCTCCGCCAATAGGCTATGTAATTAAAATTAAATGTATTTTTCCGAACCTGAAGGTTCCGATTTTTTGAAATTTCTGTTCCAATACCTATAATAAATACGATAAATCACTCTTGATATAAATTATAAAACCGGGAACGTTTCACGATCGCGTGTGCTTGACAACAGTTTAAATAATATACAATCAGCATTTTCCCATCGGCCGTCAGGATTATAATATGTCTCAGACCGAGATTATTTCAACAAAACAATCATAACCATATAATAATAGTAGTTTTTATAAAAACAATAATTTTGCTAACGCCCGGATCGAGTTGTTTGCGTTCTGTCTGATTTTGAAAAAGTACAAATTGATTTTTTTCGTTCACTCCCCTTTTAACAATTCGCACTGCCGTGGTTTTTTAGGGAAAACGGTAAGCTTATTTTTTTGTCAGGAATTGCGGTCGCCGACCCCAGTTGTCCACACGAGCGCCCGAGCTCAAGGTCCTCCCCCAAGGCGAATCAATAATCCACGTTGTTTCTCCCTGTTGCTTATATACGGATCTGACTTAACGCATTAATATAAAAAAATCTAACATATTAAGTGAGAGTAGTGATGATTTTGATTGTTGGATGTTGGGTAGGTGTTCGCTATAATATTGTATAAGGTACCCACATAGTTAATTTCCGAAGAGAACGTGCCGTTTATCTGCAGGTTAGGATTTTCCAAGAATCGCTCGCCAGACAACAATAAAAAAAAGCAATAATAAAAAAGAATCAAAGAACAACGAGTTATACTGCTAAATAATAATGTGTGCGGGGACAACCCCGCCCGCTCACGTTTCGTACATTGCAGCTGGACTAGAGGAGCCAAAAGAATATAACGTCTAGACACTCTACCAAGGTCGATTGTGCGTGTGAGTGTGTATATTTTTTTCTCCGCTGTCGTTATAAAACGTATTAAAGAAGCCTTCAGATTTTGGACCACCCGCAGTAAAGAATAATATTCGTGTCGAAATTTAGGGCGATTGCTCTATTATTTATTACTGTTTCTTTAAAGTTGATCCCGAAGTTTGACGTTTTTAAATGTTATTTCTAGGCGAAAAACGTCAAATTTCCTTTTTTTTTAAAACAGCGAGTGTGTAATTTGTGAATATTGCAATAGGTACTTGAGATTACTGAAAATCTGTAAATTCGTTTTAAAAGCAATATTGAAAATTTTTCGTGCAACATGTATATAAATTTATGTCTCGAAAATATTTTCAATATGCATTGAATATAATTTGTTATGCATTTATTTGTAAGAAAATGCTCGTTTTGTCGTTGTATTATGTTTAGTATCCGGAGAAACGAAGACGATGTATGCACACTGTGCATAATATAATGCCATTGTTTTGGTCTTATGTACTCGTATGCTGGAGCAACAACTAGTTGCCGTGGAAACGAAGGCGATCGACCCCTAGTATACCGTATTTCTCGCCCCCGCATTGCTGCTCCGTATAATAAAGCGTTTTATTCTTGAACCACCCTCGCCAACCAAAGGAATAATAATAATATTCGTACTGTTTTTGGCCAGTAAATAAATATATCGAAGTAGAGAGTACAGCAGCCGGATCGGGTTTGGATGACGTGCGAACAACTACGGATAGGGAGGTTTCGAAGAACAAAAATTAGCGGTGGAGGGAAAAATAGCAATAAAACAGCTTAATAAAAAATCTGCGGGGCGTGGATCCTTTTAAAATATTTTTAGTTAATAAATATAAAAGGATAGGGGGAAAATGCGCACAAGGGAACCACCTTTCAGAAGATGGGCCCCCCGTTGTCACGTTATTTCTCACAAGTCCCGCCATATGTGTTTATACGTCGCGTCCTCACCACCACACAAACGCAAAAGCGGTCTCATTACCCTACAAATTGTTTGGTTCTCATACACGACGGTACAAGTTTGTATACATAGTTTTTCTTAGTTGTATAGAAACCCATGTCAGTCATGTGTGTGTCCGAAAAATTATGTTAATCCTTATATAACGTTAATCGACGTATTAACAAAAGCATTTTTTTTTATTTCAACATTTTATTATTTCCTCTCAGGTAGGTGAGCCGTTTATATTTTTTGTTGCCCCTTGACAAACGTGTTCAAGCTATTGTTGTGGGGAGCAGAAAAATAACGGCAAAACCAACAAACGGGCCACCTCGAGTGGTGTTCTTTGAGTCTTACATTTTTGCTTTAATATTTTAATATGCTCGGGCATCGGGGGTGTCAAGAATTCTATGTTTTCTTTTGGAAGATAAATATCTGAAGTAGATAATCAAATTAAACTGAACTTCAGCTGAGGTACTTTACCTTTTGGTGTTTAAATAAACATTTTGACCGCTCGTTTTTTGTATCAATAAGTACCGAATTATAACTTTACTCCTTATATTATATTATTATCAACTCCTAAATTTCTTTTGTATTTACATTAAATAAAACTACAATTAACATAATAAATTCTACTGCCTATTATTAGGCACATTTTTAGTTTTTATTTTTATTTTTTATTTTTTATTCGTTTAAATTTAAATATACAAGCTATATCTGAACTTAAATGACTTGTATATATTTTCTTAGATAATTTTGTTTACATGTTAAAATGGTAAAACGTTTGGTATTATTATAACAACATCAGAAGTTTAACGGTCGGAAATGTTTATGGTTCATTGACCCTTGTGGTGGCGGTGTGTAGTCACGAACTGAGTGTCAACACAAAAGCTATAGGATGCGCGTGCGCTGCATAGTTAGGGCCAGTAGGTGGGTGGACGCAGGTGATGGCAGAGAGGTCAATGGCGGAAGTGTGCGTTTTCTCCCCGTGGAATCGTGCCGACGATGCTGCGGCGTCGGTAACCATGGTAATCCCGCACCGGCGATGTAGTTATCGGTCGCAATGACTCATAGCTTGAAAATTTAGAAATACACCAAACGCATGGGCTTTTATTATTATCCACCTTTATTTTATATATAAAATATAAACAAAGTTAATTGAAAAAATATGTATATCATAGTTGTTGTTTGTTGTTTTTAATTGTATTATGTGACGGATTACTCACAAGCGTAATATTATATAGGCAAAAAGCAAATATAATATCGTTAATATATTATTTATATCCATCGCTTAGCGTTTTATTTGTATAATAATTTTATTGACCTGTCGATTTTGATGTGTTATAGATTTAAACCCGTTGGATTAAATGATGGCTTCTCCTACGCCGTCTCTAGATTCGTTATCCGGATTCAACACATTCGGCCCGGACTACAATAGATCGTTGTCATCCAGCCACTCACCAACCGACTCAGATAGCAGCGGCTCGGGCGTGTCCACAGGTGGCAGTGGAACTAGCAACAACACTGGTCCCCGCAAATGCCAGTTGTGCCATGAGATATTCTCAAACCCGCGAGTGCTTCCTTGTCTACATACTTTCTGTCACGCCTGCTTAGAGAATAACCAGGATCAGCCGGAGAAGATCACGTGTCCCAACTGTCACCAGGAGTGCATCCTTACAAACCGCGGAATATCCGGACTGTTGCCCGACTTCACCGTGAACGGTTCGATCGAGGTCAACCCAGACAAGTTTGCGGGCGTGTGCAAGGGCTGCAAGAATCTCAACACAAACGTTGTGGCATACTGTTACGACTGTCAGCAAACGTTGTGCGCAAACTGCATGATGGCTCACCAATTCATGAACTGTTTCGAAGACCACCGCTTGCACGGTTTGACGTTCGAGAACGGCGACGACACAAAGAATGCGTTCATACCGACCAGCGTGGGCGACCGCGTCGTGTTCTGCTCACGTCACAAGAACGAGTCACTGAAGTACTTTTGCCGCACGTGCAACGTGCCCGTGTGCAAGGAGTGCACGCTCAGCGACCATCAGTTCAGCATGCACGACGTGGAGCACCTGAGTGACATTGGTGTCAAACTGCTGGACATACTCAACGGCACGGTGCAGGAGAGCAAGGTTAAGGCTACCGACATCCGTAATATGGTCAAGAACATCGAACATACATCCAACAAGTTGCAGGTGCAGTACCACAAGGCGCAGAACGAAATCAACGAGACATTCGCATTTTACCGGTCCATGCTCGAGGAACGCAAACAGGAGTTGCTCAAGGAGGTGGAGAGCGTGTACAGCGCCAAACAGCTGACACTGAACGAGGCTTCGCAGAAGGGCTTGGAGGTGGTGGACAAGATCTATCAGACCGGCGAGTTCGTCGACCGTCTGACCAAAAACGCTAACGTGGTCGAGTGCCTGCTGTTCAAGAAACTGCTGGATTCCAAACTACAGTCGTTGATGAGTTATGAACCCGATAACAGTGTCCAGAACATCTGTGACCTAGAATTCGTGTCCAACTACCAGGCCATACAAGTGGGCGTGAGGAACACTTTCGGATACGTGCGGTCCAGCACCGAGCTGGGAGTGATCGGGCCGGGTAAGCAGCCGCCGATCGCCCGTCCAACGAACGGGTCGCTGATGAACGGCAATTCTGCCATCATCTCCAACGGATGCATGAACGGCGGTGGCGTGCCCGCGGACCTGCTGCAACAGCACAACAATGGCACCTGCACAAACGGAGGAGGCGGCGGCGGTGGAGGCATCATCGAACGTCCATACTCCAACGGACTGACGTCCACCAGCCCGCTTTCGTCCGGCCAGTACGACACTAACAACATACTGTCCAAGCGTTTCAACAGCGTCAACAGCTTGGGACCATTCTCGGCCAGCTCAATCGGTGACCTGAACCTGAACGCCATCGGCAACATGAACGGCATGAACGGCATGGGCGGAGGCAACGGTGGTGGTAATGGCGGCGGCGGAGGTGGTGGTATGAACAGCATCAACCCGTACGAGAAGTGGTCCAACGGCGGCAGCGGTGACATATTCCAGAACGGAAGCGCAGACTTTCCGCTGACCATCGACAACAATGACTCCATATTGGACCTGTCCAGTAAATTGTTCACTGCGTCCATATTCCCACCAAAGTCGCAGATCAAGCGACACAAGATGATCTACCACTGCAAGTTCGGCGAGTTCGGCGCCATGGAGGGTCAGTTCACCGAGCCCAGTGGCGTGGCAGTGAACGCGCAGAACGACATCATCGTGGCGGACACCAACAACCACCGTATCCAGATATTCGACAAGGAGGGCCGGTTCAAGTTCCAGTTCGGCGAGTGCGGCAAACGAGACGGACAGCTGCTGTACCCGAACCGCGTGGCCGTGGTTAAGCCGTCCGGCGACATAATCGTCACCGAGCGATCGCCCACGCACCAGATCCAGATCTACAACCAGTACGGGCAGTTCGTCCGCAAGTTCGGCGCCAACATACTGCAGCACCCTCGCGGCATCACCGTCGACAACAAGGGCCGCATCGTGGTGGTCGAGTGCAAGGTGATGCGCGTCATCATCTTCGACCAAGCCGGCAACGTGCTGGTCAAGTTCGGGTGCTCCAAGCACCTCGAGTTCCCCAACGGCGTGGTGGTCAACGACAAACAGGAGATCTTCATATCCGACAACCGGGCGCACTGCGTCAAGGTGTTCAACTACGAGGGCCAGTACCTGCGGCAGATCGGCAGCCAGGGCATCACCAACTATCCGATCGGCGTAGGCATAAACGCCTCGGGCGAGATACTCATCGCCGACAACCACAACAATTTCAATCTGACCATATTCACGCAGGAGGGCCAGCTGGTGTCCGCCCTCGAGTCCAAGGTCAAGCACGCTCAGTGCTTCGACGTGGCCCTCATGGACGACGGCTCCGTCGTGCTGGCCAGCAAGGACTATCGGCTGTACATCTACCGTTACATTCAAATACCTCCGATGTTAATGTAGATCTCATTATTAAGCATTCCTAAAAATTTAATTGAATCATGTCGCCATGAAAAAAAAAAAAATGTCAACGGTATTTTTTGTCGAAAGGAAATCTGTTAACATTTTTTTCTTTTCTTCTCCTCCCCCCACCCGAAAAAAAGTTGTTCGCTCTCTTTGTGTCCACTGCTCATCACACAATATTTTGTTATGCAAAAAAAAAAAAATGTCGCAGGTTTGTGCGCGTTTATTATATACATTACATACATATATTATCATATGTCCTGAGCGTTTAATGCCTGTCAGGAGTACAGTTACATAATTATGTTTTTATTAATTGAGTAAATTATTATTGTTTCATTTTAGCAAATTCACAGTGTAAACCTGTTACATTTTGAGTACTTAAAACCCACAAAAAAATAAATGCCAGTTAAAAAAAAAAAAACAAAAAAAAACCATCTACAGTACATGTTTGTTTTATTATGATTTTTTTTTGTGTTTTTTACCTCTAACTTTTAACGTTTTTAATATTTTAACTTCGCGGGGTTTTTATTCTTTGGATGTTTTTTTTTAATACATATTTTATTGTAACCAGGTTAGATTGAAATTCTGAGACTTGTAATTTGTAACTTAAGGACTGTTATTTTGTATTATTATTATGTGAATTAATTATTATTAAACATAACTTTTAAAAAGTAGTAGATGAAAAAAAATAATTAGGCTAGCGAGTGTCTTTGTCCTCTTTAGTGCGCGAAACTTACTTATTTTTGTTATTATTTTTGTATTCATTAAAATGTACTGAAATCCCAGGATAGTTTTCTTACCAACATGCCTTTAAACTAAATTAATTTTAATTTTGTTTAATTGTTTTAATTTTAATATTTTTGTTATTACATCAAAGTATCTGCTCTGATTTGTTGAAGCGTTCCTTTCCATGGGACTTTGCTAGTCAAATTTCGGATTCCGAGTCTCCTATTTTTTTTTCGCCACTTAATGTACGGATACTCGCACCATTTTTTTTTTAACCTGTATTATTTGAAAAAAAATACCTACCTAAAAATATATTATTTAAGTTGTTTATCTTTTATTTTTCGTTCATTTCTATATATTCGAACTCAAAAATATTTTAGTACGTGTACAGGTTTACAATATTTTTTGTCCTAATTATACATTTATTATACATAATTACTTATACTAGAATTATAATAATTACTAAATCAATTTTTGTGTAAGTGTGTAACTCTCATATTTTGCGTTGTTATTTTATATTAATAATCAAGCGTTGAAAACGAAATCTTAATTATAAAACGTACCTACAAACAAAAAGTACGAAATCAACAAAAATTTATAATTTTTTTAATTGGGAGTAATAATTGTTATAGTGGGATTGCTCACTAGTTTTTGTTTTTCTTTGTCTAAGTAGTTATTGGATATTATTATTGTTGAGTTTAATTTTAGTTAATTTTCATCTTTTTATATATAAAAAAAAGTAAAATGTGCGGTATTCCATTAGACTTTTTATTCTTAATTGATTTTTTGTACTTTCGTATTCTTATAGTTAAGGATAATAGTGTCTTCACAGTATTTAATTTTTTTCTTATTTTTTTTTTATGCACCAAGAAATAAAATAAATATAATATTGTAGCTTTAATGTAGTGTTTGTGTTTGTGTTTTACGCGTTTATTATTATTATTATTATTATTATTATTTTTTATTATTATTATTATTATTATTATTATTATTATTATTATTATTTTTGCATTTTTAATGATATTTTCGAATTTATTATTATTTATTATTGACGATTATAATATTAATTAATAATGAGGCATTTAGTTGGCTAAAAAATAGCTTTGTAAACTTGCGCTTGTCTCTCCATTTAAGTTACATGTTTAGTTGGTAAAGTTTGTGTTATCTCGATTTTTGAAAACAAATTAAAATAGAAAACGTAATAAGTAATAACGTAATGTCCTCGTCATCGTAATATTATAAGTTCAAAAATATGAACACCATCAATATTATTATGTTTATCAGTGAATAATAACACATTATATTATTGTCTCCTATAATTATTTTTTATACGGCAGTGCGCATTTTTGTTTTATTTATTTCTTATTATTTATTTTTATTTATTTTTTTTTTTTTGTTTAAAGATAATTAAAACTTGTTATACATTTTTTTTTAATATAATTTTTATAATACATGATAATTAATTTCGAAAACATATTTCCAAATATTTTATTTTTTTACTTTCCAAGCGATGTCGCTTTCCAATCAGTAACATAATATTACTATATTTATATAAAGTGTAAGTTCTTCCAAACGTCCTACTAACATTTTTATTACTTCCTCTTGCATTTTGTACCTACAATACGTTAGGTTCGTATATTTTTATGTGCTCGTACGTACATACATTCCACAATTACTTTATTTTTCATAATATATCTTAATAAGGTTAAAAAATAAAAAAATAAAAAAATATTTTGTCTAGTCAGTGGTTTTTTGTGTGTGGTTTTGAATTATTTTTATTTTATTTTTACTTGAAGTAGATTTTATTCGCTTGACATTAGATGATATTATTAAGTAAGTATAGTACCTTACGTTTGTATGATATATTTTATATTTTGGTTTAATTTTTAATTTTATAAATTTTATTCCGTAGTTATTAGAAACGTCGCACACTTACGACATATTTTATAATAATAAATATGGTAATGACATCGGTACGGTGTGTGTATGAAAACAAACAAACCGTGCCTTTTCATATTGGTAATAATCATTCTTAGTAGCGTAAGGTTAGTGTTCGCCCCGCCCGTATTTGTACACTGGTTTCACGTTTCCTATGTATCGTTTATTATAATATATATGTCCATATAGAGTCGTCATTGGAACAGCTAGTATACCATTGACATGTACGACGAATGGCTTATATTATATTATTAAGGTTGAAATAGTGCATTTTTTCCATTTTAAACGTATACTATGTATAATTTATTATTATTATTATTATCATTACTATTAATACTATTATTATTATCATTATTATTATTATTATTATTACTATTACTATTATTATTATTAATATTTTAGACTTTATAGACAACATGTATTATAAATTATGATAATATTTAAAAATATTATTACTATCTAATAATGATCGTGCCAACGTAACTTTTATAGCAATAGAATAATAATTATAAAAATATTACATTGGGAACAAGAGGAGAAATCTCCCCACCCCCGGAATAGATTTACTATATTATTATTATTATTATTATTATTATTATCATCATCAACACCACCGATGACGTGTAAAGTGAATTTTTGTTCGTTTTCATTAATCATCGCTCACCACCAAGATGGGTGTGAGCGTTTCCGATTTGTAACAAACACTAATATTAAAATTCAATATAATATAATATAGAATCCCGAACTCAAAACAATTTAATCAGGGTGCGTATTTTTCGACCGTGTTAAGTTTTGTTTGACATAATATTTACGATTGATTATATTTTATATATTTTACTATTTTAGACTACTATGGTAATAAATTACTACTTTCGGTTAATTCTGCTATTCAATTATATCCCCCCTCTCCACTATCACCACCAATAATATTATTTAATATATTTGATCATGTGCCATTATTATTATTATTATTATTATTATTATTTTTGTTGTTGTACCTACCATAATAAATAGTGCTATCATCCGGCCAAAATCAACAGGCACACTCACACGTATCGCAACGTCCGTGACAAGAGCCACGGCGGTCCATGTCATACGCGGTCTTCGCGACATACGTTTTTCATTCTTCCCCTCCCGCTGGAAAGTGCCACACACCTACCCACATTACCCACACATTTCATACGTTTTGACCCGCGTACCTGCCGCTATATAAGGTGTATGGATCATACGCGGCGTCGTCGTAGCACGTAATCGCCAACATCATTACCTCGCCATAAAATGTTTAGGTATAATCATTGAGTATTTATTGTACAACGTATATACTCAATGGCACAATATTGTATTGCATATAATATTTTAAAACAGTCCTTTTTTCTAACCGTATTCTTAAAATAATAATAATAATTAAAAAAAAACCCATGTCAATTATCGTGTAGGAGGTAGCCGTCTCTCGTTGTTCGCGTTATACAACAATGTGTCATTATATTATATATTTTACCACATTTAGA
This sequence comes from Aulacorthum solani, assembly GCA_008528875.1. NCBI lineage: Eukaryota > Metazoa > Arthropoda > Insecta > Hemiptera > Aphididae > Aulacorthum > Aulacorthum solani. The sequence continues at coordinate 10,235 of PVMI01087262.1, forward strand.
GTTCGATCTCGACCACTTGCCCTCCTCTCCATTTCGCCACCGGTTAATGATCGATATTTATTACATACGCACACACACAGGCACGGAGAGATCATTGCGGTTTTTATGATAATAATATACCCAATCGAAATCGTCCGCCAGAAGAAATTATTTTCTTCTCACGAAAATGGTAGTGAGTAGGCGCGTCTGCATTGTAATACACATGGCGTAGGTACATAATCGACCACCGTCTGCTTCTTGTCGGGAATCGTCCTCGTGGACCCAATAACAATATTAAATATTAAAGTATATACCTTCCCCGTGTGTAGGACAATACATAATATGCAATCGTCAAATGTGTAAACAGTATAATACTATCAGGGCATCTAAATTACCATAATAAATTAATATAATACTTCAAAATAATGCGTTACTACGTTAGAGAGGAGAGATAAATCGATGTATTATTATATATTACATATTATATATTTCGTATTGTATTTATACCTATAAATTATAATAATATTTCACCGTCGCTGACGTGTTTATTTTTCTTATCACTTCGTAGTTTAGGGGTGTTGTAGTACTTATGTCGTGTCGGCCAAGCTTATGATAATCAAATTTGAAAAATTTGTGGCAAAGCACCAAAAAATAAAAACAAAAATAAAAAATTGAATACATTTACTATAATTAATAATAATAACCGTTAATAAAATATAGCATTACATTTTTCTACATAGCCACATAGGTCTTCCCCGATGTCGGGTCTTCAATACAGCGGTTTATATTGTATTACGCATGTGCCACATCAGGGTCCAACTCCATCCCTTTCGGGTACCTTTACATTATAATAATATTATATACACGCATATTATATTATTATGACAATAATTATAATAAACCATATGTGCATTTCTATGTAAACATATTTCGTGTCAATTCTCAATGCGTACAATTTTTATTTTCATTTCTCTATTTTTTTCGTTACCTATTAAATATTATTAATACTACTATCATTATTATTATTATTATTATTATTTTTATATTTTATAAAATATTATTGTGTTATTACGGTACGTACCTATTTAGATGAAAAAATGTGTCCACAGTATATATATAACCTACCTATCTAGTCGTAACGATCGTGAAAACCGCTGCTCCGATGGTGGTCGATAGGTATTTGATAATATATATAGGATAAAAACGTATGTCAATTTTATACATATATATTATGGAAGTTGAATGTAATTTTCTGTTTTTCGCTCACGATTTTAATTTTTTAATCATTTTCAAACAAACGAATCACATTATTACTCTACCACTTGTTAAAAATATAAAATTGAAAAAAAAAATAATAATAATAATAAATATTGAACGGGTCGATGAAAAAAAAAATGTCTGTCGGACTCTATTTAATAATTATGCATAATATACCTACACTACTTGTTCGTGTAGTCTACTTTATGTAAATATTTTTATACTTTTTTATATATTATCAACAACATATATTATAGTACATATAATAACTATCTATATAGCATACAATAATACATGTATTACTATTCGTATGTATCAATATACCTTATATATGTACATATATACATATAACCGTGTGTGTGTGTGCGTGCATATTATATATAAATATGTACATTTAAAGGTATATATATATATATATTATATTTATATTTATGTAGGTTTTTGGTGTAATTGTTTAGCATAGTAATATATACTAATAATTAATACGGTGTTTCACGTAGAATGGTATGCTGTTTGACATTATACATTATTATTATGTGTTTTCAATAAATCCTTTTGCGGACGACCATTTGAGGCAAATAAGCTCGCGTGATGCCGCTATACTTGTTGGTCGATATAATAATTATAGAAAGAAAACAATACAATTCAAACAAACTAAATTAGCCACACTACATGCATACCCAAATATACTTCTAGTCACCTGGACGATTTATTTTATACTATATAAGTGTTTGCAATATATTTTCAATAATATGTTTTGTCGTGACGCTGAGGTTTTTCCTCGAAAAGCTCGGAAAACGAAAACATATGCATACTTATGTATTGTAATTTATAGGTACTTGTAAGACACAATATTATTATATACTCTATATGTATACATATCTTGCGGTGAAATACTATACACCTGCAGTGTGTTGGTAGACTTTTTTTTATCATTGTAATTTTTTTTTTTGAATTTCTATTTTATAGGTATATATATAGACTAGCTATTTATTTAATAAGACATTAAGTTTAAAAAATAAGGCGCGTTGTTAGTATTTTAAGCGCACGTGTACGCTAGTGCATTTTATATATTATTATTATTAAATTATTATTTGTGAAACGTATAAATTAGAAGAAAACAATTTTTTTTTTTTTAAGTGAAAATGATACATTTATTATTATAATTATATATAATATTATGTAGACTTAAACAAAAACAAAGTTCATATATTGTATCGTGTTTAATTTTTAGGTGCCTCACAACTGTTTAATGTGTATAAGCGTTGTTTTTGTTAGGACAATCGTCATTTTTTGTATCCTTCAGACACAGCTCTTTCTTGTTCGCGTGGAAGTCTAACTGGGTGTTGTTCAGGAAAACCGATTAATGTATTTATATATAATAATTACAGTTAAATCGAAACAACGAAAATTTCGATGCACAAATAACAGATGATAAATAAAATATATATAATAATATTATAAAACTAACAATCAACGAGATATAATAAAATCAACACTGAATATTTTACATCGAAACGCACTTGTAGACATTATAATATACGGTAGCGCCAAGAAAAATAAATTAAGAATTTTTTAAATGTTAAAAAAAAGTACTTGAACAAAGACTGATGATGTTGTTTTGGCAAAAAAGTCTATTTTTTCATTAAAACTATTTGAGAATTGTATAAAAGGAGTTAAATAATCGGTATTTGCTTATATTAGTGCTCAGATAATATTTGAACATTTTTGTTGTTGTTGATCAAAAAATAAAATAATAAATATTAAGTTATTGCAAAAAACGTTTTACTACTTGTATAAAAAAAAATTGAAAAAATGGGGTTGAAACTACGCTATTAAGGACCAACTGTTTTCTTGAATACCTATTTTTACTTCTCTGTGTTGTAATAGGAGACCATATCTATATATAGTGTATAATCATACGATTTTATAAATAATTGCTTTATTGTATCCCTCTACTGATTTCCTATATTATGTATTTAATGTGTAACCTTCGAGATGGTTTCGAAAAGTATTATATTATTATACTTATCCGAATATAGGTACCAAATTAATGTACAACGGTGAAATATCGATGGTCGCCGTTCGCGGCTCAATAAAATATATAATTATATGATATAGGTTGTACTAGAGCTGATATCCAAACACCTTACGAATAAAAAAAACCAAAAAAAATAAAAAATAAACAAAAAAATTTACAATACAATAATACATCATTTGTTTAAATTAAAATATTAATTATTTATTATTATTATTATCATTATTATTATTATTATTATTATTATTATTATTATGTTGTGTGATTAGTCTTTATAGTTCGTGTACTCAGGCATACGTTAATTATAAGCGACTTTTTATCAATAATTTTCGTTTGTATGCATGTATACTTAATTTTTAAACAAAAAGTTGTGTTGAAAATAAAAATGTAAAAAAAAACAAAAACAAACTAGTTGTGTTTTTTATAAATTTGTTTTTCCTCGTCCTCAATATATGTAAACATTACTGTTTTTCTTATATTTAACGAGTGTTCAAGTTTCAAAGTCTTGTGTGTAGGTGTAAGTGTACCTATGTACTTGGATATTATATCGTATAGGTACATAGAATTAATTTTATTTTTTTTATAACATTAGCGATTGGTAGGTATAACAATATAACGTAAAAACTACAGAAT
>PVMI01087263.1:0-11402 GCA_008528875.1 Aulacorthum solani
TAGAATAATAGAATACAGGTAGTGTATAATTACAACGAATTCAGTTTATAAATAATAATTTACCACTTTCGGATATTATGTTTAATTACAAACAAATGCGGTATAATATCTTTTAAGTTGGGCGGTGGTTATGATGGTACTATACTATAATACTACTATTATGGTGTAGTGCATCTGTTTTCACACCTATTCGCACATGTGTTTACCCCTTTGCCCTTGCACTGTTCCCGTCAATATGGCTCTGGAATTTCTCTGTACAGCTTTGTGGCAAGAATCTAAATAGGAAAAATATTCTACGTAACCCTTTATTCCGGAAATAGTATAGATTATTTTGTACTTTTTTTAATTTTAATTTAATTTTTTTTTCATCACTCCCCGCCATATCCAACGGCTTTTTCGCTTTTAACACCGTTTCATTCCTACACGCTTCCGATTTAAAAAGGGATTCCTGACCTCGTGACCGTCCACAGAAATGCGTTCGTTCTTTTTTTACAACAATCTATATAATACTACAGTCGCGTACCATCGCCGTTCGTGCTTCGACGTTTAAGTATAATAATATACTTCGTATAAATACTCATAGGATTTCTGTTATTGCCCATTGTTTGGTTTTTATCTATGTTCAGTGTTCACGTTAGTAGTCAATACCACCAAATGTAATATCATATAGTAAAATCTATACCTATAGCCAATCCTTTCCCTAGAACAACTTACTGTGAGGGGCGAGTGGGGGCCACTTTACGATTTATATTTATTCACGAAAAATATCTTATATTATGACAATGAACTCTCAAGTATTTATATGATATTTTTCTATACCTGGCTTTCGTACATATACACCCTAATAATATTTTTATACATTTTTGATTTTCTAAACTTGGTTATCTTGGATTTGTTCTTGAAATCTAGACTCGATCATATTTTAAGGATTGTAGCTGACTGGCGCCTTGACTATGTACATAATTACCATTTTGGGAAAAATCCACTTGTCATTTGTTTATTTGTTTATTGCAGATTTCAGATAGTATTTTTAAAATAAATGCCAATGGTCAATAGTATAGCCATAATATTGCTTACATTTATGTGGAGTCAATATTTTAATGGGTCATTTAAAAAGAAAAATTATTTGTTTTAAAATTAATTTGATTTTTGATTTTTAATACATGTTGATATTGTCATAATAATAATTACACAAAATTAAAAACATTTTTGTTTTTGTTTTTATGATGATCAGTATGTTGTCCCCAATATTCTCTTTGTAGGCCCCTCATACACATGCTTTCCTACGATGCCATTTTTAGAATTCCATCATCTATAAATATTTCTTTGGCCGGACAACAACAACTGCTAATGTTTCTAGCTCGGTGTATAAATTAGAGGTTTTTTTTACAGTCCGGTCATCAAATAACTTACTATCAACTGCTTACTGTCAATCATTTGCACATGTACTGTATGTTATTTATCACTTATCATACCAGTATACAACCCTTAATATTGATAAAACAATTTTTCATTAATTTTATTAGCTTTATTTTGAATGTATTTTATTAAAGTTGTTTGTTTTGTTCTGTTACGTTATACCACATTTATTATACAATTTACGAAGTAATATATTATATTATGTTATTTTGCACGACTGCCAATCTACTTTTTTATGTTTAAAAATAATTTGTAATTCAGTTTATTTATTCATTCATAATTTTTAAATTCATTAATTTTACATTTGATTTGATATTTTTATTCGTTTTACTTAAATTTAATTTATTCAGATACAGACTATAGTGAAAACCATTGTTGTTCCATCGTGTTTATTAATGTACTAGATTTGAATGGAATATTATACTACATTACTGTTATTATTATAGTGCGTATCGATAACAATATGTAAAACTCGAACATTAACTGGATTATATAGAATATTATACATATACAAAAGTTACAGACAAGAGACTGATTTAGACACAACGGACGTTTTGGTTTCGAGGTTTTGTTTTAATTGTATAAATTATGCAAGTTGAAATTTAGAGCTCAATCCAAATCAGTTTACCTTAACGGAAACTTTTACTCAAGGGACCCGAATAATAGCAGACCAACGACGGGTGTGATACAAGATGCCAATTCCGTGAAATTCGATACGCTCGAAAGCCCTTAAACGGTAACGAGAATATTATGTTAGACACACACACTTCGGACACTTTTTTAATTGACTTTTCGATAGTGCTGTGCCATGGTCACCAAATGCGAAATCGATCTATGGTGCCTCGCACCCAAACAACGACTACATATATTACACAAATGATTATTTTCAACGCACAATTATTTCTCAGTCGAGTTTTGTTATTTCCAAAATAATACTATTTTCGGGTTAAGTTTGAAGAATTTTTCACATTTAGTTATATGTTAAAAATATTTATTATGTTTGACGATTCTTAGATATTTTTCGATTTATATATTTATAATATTAATATATATTTCTACTATTTTGATCGTCCAAACTTAAATGTTTATAGGATATCGCAATTAGTTATTAAATATTTGGCACCTATAGTTTAGCTATTTTAAAATTAAAATACAAAAGACTTTGACATTAGGGAAAATATTTTCGGCTATTTATTTACTGTCTACTGGATTATACAATTCGAGCTTCACTGTATATTGTAGTAGGAAAGTGTAGTTTGGATCTTCGAACGTCCTCGGACTACTGCGTATAGAAGAAACGAAAATAATTTACATCGCCTGACACACGACGATATTTTAATATTATTATTAATTGTCATAATATAGTTACTCAGTTTTATAAACGAGACCAGCCGCCACTGTTCTGGTGTGGGCGGTGTGGGTACCCAATGTACTGTGCTGCACAAAAGTACAAAACTCGGCATTAGCCATTAACGGATGACGTCTGCGTTGCATACGATTGTGTACCTATTATAGGTATATGTACATTGGAGTATACGTAAAAACTAAAAAGAAAGAAAGAAAAAAAACCACAAAAACAAACGGTCGCATTAACACTGTTATGTATGCGCCATGTGTAGTACGTCCGAAGAATAATGCACGTCAGTAGGTGCGTATTTTAGGCGAGTGCTGCGCAGTCCATAATATTATACTGACCGGCGAGGCGATGAGATGATAAATTATTATTGTACGAAGAAAGAAATAATATAGCGCCGCGCATTCATTTCGTATGTTACGTGGTCGGACCGAACCGGATCCGAGAGTAGGAAAAACAATAGACGACAAATCCGGACGGGCGGCTGTTATATTACGGTGTTAAATTATTACAATACTATTCGCCGTTGGCTGACTGTCGTGCGAGAGCTCGTGTACTTGCGCCGCGTGTCTGACGACATCTGTTCGTGTCCCCGCACACCGTTTATTGTTATATTATTATTATTATTGCGAGCGGCAGTCGTATTTTACTACCTACAACTTCGTGTTATATCAACGGTAGCGGCCCGTCCTGATCGTATTGTGCATCTCCCGCGCGAGCCACAATACCATCATAATATTATATTATTGTTGATATTATTATACAACAATACACATTATATTATTATTATAATATTATATTTTGTGTCCCCGTGCGGCCTTTGAAACGCGAGTTTACTCCACGCAGTACTATAATGGTGTCTGCAAACGTCTCCATGTGAGTATGTGCGTGTGTGTGTGTGTGTGTGTGTGACTCATTGACTGCGTCCGTCAAAAACTCCGGTCACCCTCCGGTCTAGTCATGTATTTTATTGCACATTCAAAATAGAATTTCCCCCCCCTACCTAAGCACTCGCCACCCAGGATCAACCACGGTATTAATACGTTCGTATCGGATAGCGACAACGACCGCAAGAAGTTTTTATTGCCGCCTCCGATGTGGCGATGTTCATATAAACGCACATCGTGTTCGTCCCGGTACAAAACCCTCCTCTGCGACGCGCGAAGCGTACCACACAAATCACACTACACACAAAACAACCCTCGCTGATATTATTAAACTGAGCTTTAACATTATATATTGTGTGTGCAGTGTGGGTTCGTGGGTGGGTGTGCCCACGGGATAGACGAACTTCCGAACGGAAACACAAGTACACGACGATTGAACGGTGTATAATCACTAGCATTTAATTACATAATATATATATATAAATACATAACATACAGTTATGTGTTTTTATTTCATAAAGTCTTACGCACCTCGTTTCAGTGAGTTGACAATTTTTAACGTATAATTGTTCGTAATGATGTTATACACTGAACACTAGGAGGTGGGTGAAAAAATTCAAAACTAAAGTCACGTTAAATCTTGTACAACTATACAACATGTCGCATCTTTGTAACCATGTTCGACGATGAGATATTAATTATTAAAGACGCCACATTCGCCACGTAATATGGACGCTGAATATCGAATGTATTAAAGTTTGAACCCCATACGTCGTCGTTGAAGGTTAAGACCCACTGTCTTATGGTTAAAATTATATTTTGATTTTATTCTCATACATGATACATCATATTATTTATTATTGTGGCTTATGAGTTTTACCTATATGTATTTTGTTATTTGTGGCGGAAAAAATCGAGTATTTTGGCACTTTGTTTGAATTTATTAATTTATTTTTATTTCATACCCCTATTCCCAATATATTTCTGTGACCATTAGGTAATTATCAGAATTCTCTAGTTCAAATTTATTTTCCTTACCTTTCTTAACTCAAGTTTTTTATTGGTTTATTTGGACGAACTATAATTATTTAAATTAGTAAAAGTATTGGTTTATAAGTATTTAAATTTTAATTTACTAGGTATTTCTTAAACATTTAATATTTATAAAAATTATATATAAAAAAAATAGATGGTTGATGTATAAAATAATAAAAACAACAAAAATATACCTATTCTTGATAAGCTTGCCAACCTATTAAATTATAATTCATCATAATCAATTAATTAATTAATATATCTATAATACATAAAAAAAATAGTTTAAAAACAATTTTTCAAACATTTATAACCACTGCTGAATTATAGTTACTTAACATACTGGGTACCTGAACTGAAAATGGGAGGAAATTATTATGCAAATATGTAATTTTTTAAACTATAAAACGGGGAGGCAATAAGGAGAAGATTTGAGTGATCTCGGTAACTTTTGTTGATTACATATTTAAAAATAATAAACAAACAAGAAAATTGCATATTAAATATATTTCCTACTCATTAGTCATTATTTTATAATTATTGTGAAATCATAATACAAAAAATATTCAAGAATTTTGATAATTTATAATCTAGAAATATGAAAATCTATCGGTATTATATATAGTAGGTATATAAGTAATAATATTTTATATTTAAAATGATTTTAATTGTCTAGAAAAACACATTATATAGGTTGTGTAAAAGTGGTAAAACCATTATAAAAACTCTGTTAAAATAATTATTTTATACATTGAGTTAATTGTCTTAAATGTGGATTGTTCAAGGTAAATGAAACTACAGAGACAATATTCGAAAAAAATTAAAGACCTACTAGTAAGTTTGTCAGTTTGGTTTAGCTATGACTTACTGAAAATCAGTCTTCAATATTCCGCCATTAACTTATCCCGAGGTGACCAAAGCTGGACGAATAGTGACCATCGTACCTTGAGTATCTGATATATCTTTCCCGGATTACAAAAAATTAATTTTCGGATTATTTGAATACCTGAATTTTATTATTTTGTTAATTTTTATCATCATATGGTTCAATTTGATAAGTCTTAACTTGTTATGTTCCAAATCCTCTGGGCTCCAACAAAAAAATATGAAAGTGTGAAAGTTGAAATTACTTTAGTTATGTCTACTAATATTATTATTTATTTTATGTTTTATTAAGTACCTATAACATATTCGTGTAAAATTTAATATTTTGTTATAAGCCTATGGAGTTGATAATTGTTTAATTTATCTAAGATACATATTACTAAATATTTAGTGTCAATCAAACATTTGTAGTGGGATTGCCAATTTTTAACATAATATTATTCGTTTAATTTTATCCTGAGGCTAAACAACTTTATTTTATAGTTCAAAAGATACCAAATTCAAGAAAAAAAAATGTTTAAATTCTACATTTCGTACTTGATACTGCTCGCTTCAAGCAAATTAAATCGTCAGTAAAGTCTTTGATAAAATTAAAAGAAACATAATTATATCTTGCAATGTAAAAATAAATCAAATTAAAAGCATTTTATCAAAACATGTTGTTTGAATTATTATAAATTGATAGAAGTACCTCGTGAACATAGTTTTGTATATGCATTTATTGATTTGTCTAATAAATAAGCCCGGAAATTTAGACCCCCAAAAAACCCCTGAAAATATAACCACAGAAAAAATAACCCTATGATAAAAATAATTGTGTACCTACCTAATTTTAAATATGTAATACTATGTCATTAATTTATAAATATAAAAAAATTACAATAAATATATTTGTTTTAAAATGTCAATAATACTATGCAAAAAAAATAAAAATTGTACATGATATTTATAATATTAATATTAAATGTCATTGAATTATATTATATTATATTTAGATTTATAATATTAATATTAAATGTCATTGAATCCAAATTTAACATTATTTGTGCGGATATAAAAATTGTATGTATCTAGTTATGTTATAAATTTTATTAAACTTAATGACATAATACTAATATTTAGATTAATTTGAAAAATCTTGTAAAATCTCATATGGGGTTATTTTTTCATGGACTCTTGGTACCGAATTTATTATTTAATATTGAAACTATTATAGTTAATAATATAGTTATTATGTAGCATGTATTTATTAACTTAAGTTTACTTAAAACATTTCCATGGGGATCATTAAAATATTAATATACTACTGTGTCTACAGTTTACTCAAGGAGCAATGTAGGAACCTCATCACAAAAAAATAATTCAGATACAAACATTGAAAATTTAACCATACAGAAAATTATTTTTAAACTTGTGCGTGAATTAGTACTATTATTTTTATCATTTTTATTATTATCCTGACCTTGGATTTATAAAGTTTTTTTTTTGAAAAAAAATGTATGGAAAATTGTCTATAAATAAAATTTGTTGGCATCATTGGAAGAGATTTCATTTTATGTGATATTGTACAATATTATTATAAGTTGTAGCGTATTTAAATTTATATAAAAAAAAATTGACCATTAGGTACCTAATATTGTGTGCATACTATCATATTATTTGTATACATATTATTGTAAAAAAAAAATTAAATATTGAACTATACTAAATCTTTTTATTACGTACCTACTAATGAAATTGATGAATGACAATTCTGTATTTACAATGAGATTAAATAATTTTTCCTAATTTATTAAAAAAAATGTTTAAACATATTGCTCGGTTCTATTTCATAAATTTATGATAGCGGTTTTATTTTTATTATGGTCGAAGCTTACCTTTAAGGTTGTTACATAATGACACTCGCACAGCGAAGAGCTCGCAATCGCGACATAGTATCCCCATGAGCGGCTTTGGGAATAGAACAATTATTGTTAATGTAAAACGCATGCCGCCTATTCACCTAAAATAAAGAAAATAAGCTATATTCACAATTTTGCATTTTGCTTTAACACATATTTTAACTTTTCATCAAAGACTATCACTCGCATTGAAATGTTGTGAAAAATGTTTGTGTTTAATTTTATTGATCGTGATTTGGAATTTTGAAGTTATGTTAATCCATTATAGTATTATACAGATAATTACATGCAAATTACAATTAGTATGTGATTGTTTCACAAATAAATAAAGTTTTGATGGAAAAGAAACAAAAATTCCATAAATATGACACATTGAATTAGACAATATAAATGACTAAATATTTTAGATTTAGATTGTTGAGATTATTGTATGTCAAACTACAGCACAATGTAATTTAATGTGTTTATACTTGGTGAATGGGAACTAAATAGTATTCATTTTAAAATGTGTCGAAAATCTAAATGTTGGGTAAAAAGTTTAAAACATTAAAATTTAAAAAAATTAAACGTCTTTTCTAATCCAATATTTCTAGACAGTTGGATAATTTTTATTACAAATTTAAATCTATTTAGGTAAACTATTACTATTTGAATTTTAAATGAAATAAGAAGTTTAAAAAATATATAATAATGAACTAAATTCTTCCATAAATATATTCAGTTTTTAAGTTTTTTTATTTTAATATCTTGTGAAAATTAAAACAATTTATCGTTCCATTGTCGTTCCGCATCGTTAAAGTGAAATTGCAAAACTTTTATTTATATTATACGTGTATTTAAAGAAATAAAAAGTTTTAGTATTTTTGTAGCAAATATAATTATTTCTTTGATTAGATTATGAACAATGAACTCGCTAAAAATTAAATATTTATTATATTATTTAAATTGAATTTTTTTAGCATGCATTTATCAAGTATTGTTCAACAATTATAATTTTTGAAGTATAACCGCTCATTTAAATTAATTTTTGTTTTTTTGTGTACGTGCGATATTTTTGTGGTAGAAATAACATTTTTTTTCTATGGTTTATCTATAATAGCTTTTGTGTTTGTAAATCTGTAAACACACATTTAATATGGTAATTTGCATATTACTATATTAGTGGTAATGTGGGACCTTGTTAGCACGCATAGTGATAAATGCGATCTCATAATTTCAGATAATGATAAATGCCTTTTACACAACGCCGCTTGTCTATAATAACTGTTAAATTAGTCTGGGTGGACTGGGCGCTGTTCTATTTAATAGATAGTGGGCAGTTAAATTAAATGCTTGCTCGCCCGGACCTTAATAAGAGGTTTTTGGAATTATTACTGGCAGCCCGCATGCCCCCACCATCTGTTATCGCGCTACACATTACAGGTGGTGTGGTAGTTTTATTTAAAACTACTGCTGTTTACAAAAATACACCCTCGGGTATTGGCCGTCCTATTATTATTACCCTATATACCGCTTCGATATGTGAGTGTAGGTTTTAAGGATATAATTTTGAAAATTTAAATTTAATCCCCAGGGAAATTTTGGTCGACAATATGACACGTAAACTAAAATTGAAAGAAAATTGCATGTTGTAACTGTGTGTATATTTGATTGATAGACATGTGATATGGCGTATAATCATGTACAGTTCATAATGTCAGGCCAGTTTACAGAAATACCCCTCTGTATAAATTGTCATTCAACGTGTACCAGCTGAAACTCCACGGATAAATAATACTTGGGTATTTAAATAATACATAAATATATTATATGTATATGAATTCCATGTCTTAACTCTTATGAACTCATACAACAATAAATATTGGTGGTAAGTTTTAATATTTTTTTTTTTTTAAAAAGGTTCATGAATATTTTTTCTGCAAGTCAATATAGTGATTTTAATAATGCGTGAAGTCCATAAAAATAAAAGCCAGAAGAGTTGGTGTAGAGTTTATTGCAAATATAACAATACATAGTTAGATGAGAAAAAAATGGGAAAATTGAAATAAAATGTATTTTCACTCTAATGACGTTCTCTAAATGTTTTTTAACATTTCCTCAATTGTCTTCGTGTAGCTACAACCTACTCGGTAATATATTTTTATAATCATATATATTTATTTATTCAAAATAAGACGTGATTTTATATTATTTTCGGAAGTATAATACTTGATGTACCTTGAGTGTCTTCTAAAAGCATTCCATATAGCGCTTTAATCCACCACGTTTCCCGAGATGCAACTAATGGTAGCAGATTTAACACACTCATACATTTTGATAGGCCCCAAAAAGCAGAAGGTAGCAGATGCCTGAATGGTCGATGGGGGGATGGGGTCAAAAAACGACTACTTTTGACATGCACTGTTTTTACGGTCCTTATCAATCTTATATTTTAGAGCATGTGAGCCGGTGGTTTACCGTATGCGCCATTATTACTTTTAAAAGTAATTAAAGCCCGCCGGGTGAGAGTCTCCTTGATGGATTGCCCGTCGGCAGATGGTCACCAATTTACGAGACACGTTTCCCTATTATCTGTGACCACAACCGAAACGGTTTATAAACAATTAAAAAAATGTATATATATTTTATAATATAATAGTATATTACATTAAAAAAAAACCAAACAAACAAAATTATCGACATAATTTGTTGTGGGTTCTTTTTTCCATTCACGTTGCATGGATGTATTCAATTTCACGGCGCATCTAAACTCTTCACGGCCCGGCTTACGCGTGGCTAAACACTGACTCCCATCACTGTCGGTGTGCCGCAATCGATATAAAACGGTTCGAAATTTTTATGAAGATGAAAGATAAAAAAAACCTATTCACAAACTCGATGGAATGACTAGTGATGTGTTGGGACGTGATGTCGCACGCGAGAGAAATTTTGATGTGAGCAATTTCAGAAACAAATAAACGCACGTAAGCACTGATTATATAGTTTTCTTTACGCTTTAAACGAAATATAAATTAATAGGTACCTACTCTTTTAGTTATATTATATTCCAGCAGCAGATTAAAATTAGGCGTTTTATTTTTTGAAATATATTATTTATTATTTATTTTATTATCATATTAAATCTGGAATATAATAGTTGTATTATATTATTTTATGATTATAAGTTTGTAACATACATTGTTTAATATTATTATCATTTTGTGTAATTATAACTAAGTTACATAATATAGTATAATATATGTTTGAGAAAAACATGCTTGCCAATAGAGAGTTGAATAAAATATATTACATTGTTAGTAAACACCCATTGATTATCCATTTGAGACCATTTTTAGGCTAACTAAGATTGTACATTTACACATTTCTAAATAAATTATTAATCATTGATTTTGAACAATTTAATAACACTAGTAGTGTTTCTAAAAAAAATAAATTATGTTTTTATGAAAAATAAAAAAGTATATAATATTTTTATTTTAGTGTACAATTTATTTAATTTTTAAAACCTATTTTTCGTTTTCTTGCGTTAAACAAATTATCAATAAACTATTATGGTCTAATTAAAGTTACTATCTTAAACCACTAGTTTCTAACTTATGAAGAGGTAAATATTTTAGGGTGTTGCACCCTTCCTAAACACAAAAAAATATTCATTGTCTCATAAGTAGTGTAACTATGAAAATGTAAATATAGTAAATGTATTTTTTATATTATGTGAATAAACCAAATCAAACCTCACTAAACAAAAAGAAAAACTCATATTCATACATCGACCATAGGTTATGTTATGTTTATGTAGGGGTTGAATGTTTAGAAAAATTAGATTTCATTTAAAATGGACCCTATTATATCTAAAACAATTTAGAAATACTAATGTTAATATAATTATTATAACTATCATAATACTAATGGGAATAAAGA
>PVMI01087266.1:0-15743 GCA_008528875.1 Aulacorthum solani
TTGACATTTTTAAAAACAGACAATTGTTCTAAAAATGTGAAATTACACCTTGGATTTTTAAGCTTTTAATACTTTATATTGCAAAACATATTATGCAGAAAGGTTGTTTGATAAGATAAAGTTGTAATGCAGATGTGTTGTAAGCCATCTTATTGAGTTGTATTTGATTAGAGCAGTGTTATGTCAGTGTAATCTTATCACTGATAGAATTTATTACTTCATATAAGAATTCACACAATATTCATAAATTCTAGCGGTAAAAATACTGAACGCATAGTTAAACTATTATTAATATTATAAAATTAAGTAAAAAGTATAATTAAGTTGCATATTAAATTATTTAACTGTACAGCAAAAACATAAAATATTATAGGCTTGAAAATATCCAATTCTATAAGCAAAAAATTATTCCAGTGTTTAGGACTAAATCAATTCGTAAAACAATTTCTTTTGGTAGATTTTTTACGGAACTATACAGCCTAAGATAAGAAAAAAAAACTAAAATGTGTCACTGTTTTAACCAACAAAGAGCGATGCGATACAGCTAGTAAATACGATGAACAAATTTAGAACGATCAATAAAGTTTGACGTTAAAAGTTTCAAAAAAAAAATTAAAATAAAAAGTTTTGTGTATTTCTCGATTTAAAACCTGTTAGATCACTTAAAAGAAATCTCAGTAATAACTTGACATTCATATCAAAGCCAATAAACATTTCTCGAGACACTTGGCAATCAATATGTATTGACCCGTCACTAAAAATGTTCCACATTATTAAATTAAATATTTTACGTCAATGTTTGAAATTAGAGTGTTGAGTACCTGATCTAACACCATGATGTCAAAAATAAAGTGTCCGTGCTTTAATTTATAATTGATGAACATCGATTTATACACGTGCAAACTATTAGGCTTACAATTTAAAAATACATGAAGGGTTTTCACGTGAACTGTTCAATAGAAAATATCAGAACAAAACATCAATGAAAAAATATTATGGTATGAAAATGTTTTTAACACATTTTTACGTGCTTTTTGAGTACATAACAGCATATATAAAATGAGAAATAAAAATAGGTCACGTAAGGCTATATTGCGTTAAACGTTTCTATAGCGACTTAAGTATACATATATATCATATACAAGTACAAAGTATATAATACGCATATACTGTACATTTCTAACCTAAACGAATTTTTTTTACCAAACTCAACAATCAGTTTTGACATTTTGAAAAATATACATAATAACATACACGGCTTTCCAATGTACCTGCGACATTTTCGGTAAAGCAATTTGCTTATATTTCAATAATAAAAAGTCGGACAGGACAAAATAGAAATCTCACACATAATGTAGTATCACATAAAACCTCAATGATGATACTGCCATGATATGGTTTATTATTCCAAATAGTTTTACTATACTTAAATAAACGAACAACTATGTTCAGACTTTTTTAGTTCTAAGAATATCATACAAATTATATAATGATTGAAAACGGGGACCACATTAAAGAAAATAGTAACAAGCACTTATCACATATTATTTTCTTCTTCATTGTATTGTATTTTTTTTTTGTACTACAGCCCAATAAAAATACAATAAATTAACTTTGACTGTAAATTACAATACATGTAACTACGTATTTAATTTCCAAAATATACAGCAATAGATTTGGTTGTAAACAAGGAAGTAAATACACATAGTTAAAAAAAACAAAATACGTATGGAATATATTATTATAGTCTCTGCTTGTATAACATATAAACACTATTAACACGTGCAAAGGGGTGTCATTCAAAGTGACAGAAACTATACAACGTGATAACGAAGCTGCACATCAAACGACGAATTAAAACTGGAAAAAAAGTTTTTCCAAATGAGAAGTTCAAACAGCACGAAAGGTAAACGTGGCACTACACAATATTATAATATTATTGTGTTAGGCATGTCATATGTTGTTCACACACTCATATCCGCATCAGCCACGCAAAACTAACTATCGTTGCTTTTTGCTCGACAACGAGCATCCCTCGTCCTGTATCAATTGCAACACAATTATGATACAACTGTTCGTACAACTCTTGAACAGCCTCAAGTAAACTCTACTACGAACGAGTACAAAACCGAATGTCAGGAAACTGGCAACAAGCGCCCACAGCAGCTAACCTAATGAACACAGCAGCAGTCGGCTTAACTTCCTCCCATATAAGTAAAACATCTCTGACCGATATTATGCCACATGCAACGGTAATATTGCAATGGTGGCACCACAGCCAAAATAATAAATACGTTAAGTCTCATTCGCTCGTGTGCGAATGTACCTGTACGATGCGCATCATCGCCGTCGTTTTTATAAATACTGCTGGCTAAGAAAAATAGCCATATCGCTTAGGCTGCACTGCTCGAAAACAACATTGTGTATCACAAATTTGAACAAAATCTTTAGAGTCATGTTTACTATCGTTGATAGATAGGTAATAGACTAATAACTAATATCCATTATTCTTCTGATAGAATTATGGCCACAAAAGTCGTTATTATTTATCAAAAACAATCATAAATAATATTATAATAAGTAGATTAGTAGAATCAAAATTAAATCATTAGTTCACTCTCCTGAATGTCTTTTATTATAAATTGAGGAGGTATACGTGTTAGGTATTACTTGTTCACGTGGGGGTTACAATTTATGATTAAACATTAAACGTGATCTGAGAAAATACTCATAATTGTTTGTTATTTTTTCAGAAATTGTGGGTCGAGAATGTTCAATGACGGGCGGTACACTAGTGGCAAATATGAACCAGAACTCAGCCTTAAAAAATACCAGAGAAAGGAACGAATGTTATTCAATAAATAATTAAGTTCCTAAAATAAGTAATGATAAATTCATTGAATAAGAATTATGTAACTGAAGGCCCCTTATGGCTAAGCTGTGTGCGAGCTGGAATTGTACGTGTAGATCAAAAGTCATATAGGTACGCAGAATGCAAAGCATATTAATTAATGTATTCCAAAAAGACACACTTGCTTTGATGATTTCCACAAATAGAAATAAAGATTACCTCATACATACATTTTGTCGATTAATTTGAGATGAATAGCAAGCAACATAATAATATAATTTTTTTCTTAATTTCCATAAAATAATTGATATCACTAAATATATTATTATGATGCGAAGACCAAAAACTCGCGGTTGAGATTCACGGTTGATCATCGACGCCACATATTTGATTTTAATTATTGCATACGATGCAGAGATTTAATTCAACCTGCAAGGATTTTTATTACTTCCATTTCTACCATAGTTTATGACGAAATATCATTGAAATCAGACAAAGACTCATAAAATCGAATTTCATCAAAATCGTAATTTCATTATTACTATATATATTATAATATACTATACATATTGTATTTTTTACACACATGTAATGTTACATAACTACTCAGCAAAATAATTCTGCCAATACTTTTCTAAATATAAACATATGGGGGGTACTAACAATTCACATGTAAAATTATCTACAAACTCAAAATTCAAATTTTAAGCATCAAAATTTTCAAAAATAATTTGCAAAATCATAGTCATCATTTTTTTAAAAGCGTCAATGTACTAAGCTAAACATGTGTTTACATAAGGTTAGTCTATTTTATTGTTGCTTACATTTATTTGTTACTTTATGTTGCATTAGAAGTTCAAAGTAATTTCAATTACTACTAGTACATTTTTTTATGTTTTTTACACAAATGAAAAAAAAATCTAAAAACAAAGTGAAATTCTTTTGTTCTTTGACTTTTCTTTGTACCTCTTGTTTTAATTTTAGTTGGATACGTTGGAGAAAATGGGCATGACTACGATCATTTGAAGATAACAACGACCTTTTGAGTCCATGGTGCGCTGTTGATTATGAATAATAGTCAGGACCCTTGTGTACAATCGCACACTCAATAAAAAAAGGTAAAGATTTTCAACATATGATTAAAATTATTTTTTATTTCATTTACTTTCGTGTTGTATTTATTCTTTTTTAAATTTATGTTCTACGATTATGACTTGAAAAATATATTTAAAAAATACATCAAATTGAAATTTTAATAGTGTTTTTAAAAAACACAAAAAAAATTGAATTGGTATTTTTCTTTCTGAAATTTTATTTTATTTATAATACTTGACATTTATATGTGAATATAAGCTAATCAGAAACCTAAAATAGGTAAGCTACTACCCACATATTAGTATGTCACTTGTGTAAGTACTCGTATTATCTGTTATCTATAACTTTTGATAGTCATCTCTTATGTTATATGGGAGAATATATTATGTTGACTTTAAAACCAAAGACAACACAATAAAATATAATAACGCAGTTGCATAATGAATATTTGATTCCAATTGTTTCTACAATTTGTACATCATTATTTTAACAATTTTTTAAAATGTTGTTTATTTAATTTTACTTCAATGTGACTAGGTAAGTATATTATTATATTATACTGTTTAAACGTTTTTTTTTTGGAAATTTAATTTCTACTTAGTTTGAATATTAAATATATTCGTAATTATGTATGAATAGGTACTGTAAAGTTAAAAAAATGAGACTATATGTGTCGAGCACTTATCTTGTTGAACTCACTCCGCTGCTATCCAGTGTTATGTTATTACTTATTACTATAAATTTGAAAGCAATGATAAATCATTTCATTTGCAAAACGATTTTACGGTTTGCTAAAGTGTTTATAAGACACCTTTAACATTTTGAAACTAATTGTATCCACAAAGTTTAAATAAAAAAAAAACATTTTAAGTGCTCATAAAAATAATTTATGAGTAAATATTTTCAAAATGTATTAAAAATAGTAATGAATTTGATATGGGAAACCATGTATTATCCATTTTTAATACCCAAAGCTTTTAGTTTTACAGAATGCGATCTAAAAATCATTTCCTACGGGTTATTAAATTAAAAAACATGCTTGTGATTTGGTGCAGTCTTCTGCGTATTAAAAAATTCAATCTAAATTTTGAAATCTAGTTCTCATGGGAAATCGTGAAGACACTTCCAATCTTGTTAATTTTAAGATTTTTTTATAGAAATCCAGTTTTAAAATTTTGAAATCATAAAATATTATTTTATGCACCGTTGTAAGCTTTATCGAGATGTAGGGTAAAAAGTAAAGCCAAAGTCGATAATTTATTGATTTATATTATTGAATTCCATAAATTTGACATTTGTTTAAGAATTGAATATTCATCGTAATTTTTGCTTAAGTTAAGCTGTTTAAAGTTGTTTTGTAGTCGTACTGTGTTTTTACTAGATTATAGTACCAGTGTGTCACGGCAGAAATGGCATTTGTAATGTTGTGAACAGTATGCTACTAAGTAGATGTTATATATGGCGACATTGATTGCAAAGTACTGGTGAATCATATTTTATATGCACATTTTTTTTTTTTTTGAAAAAAATACAACACACTTATATTTTTAAAAATCTGGAGTTTTGTTTCGAGCTATGAATATATGAATATTTTATCATGTAGTTGTAGTATTAACTTAGATGATTTAAATCACGTCACTATAACGTCAAAAATTATGTAATTATTTGTGTAAGTTATGAATTTCTTCATACTTCAAACTTTACACGCATATTATATCATACCCTAGCAATAAGTTGTTTACATAAAATTAAGTCTTGTAATTGCTGAAATTGATATAACTTCACTCATCACTAAATTCAGAAACTTTTAAGAAATTATTATGATTTCGGTATAGTTAGGAGGTACCTATTTATAAATTATAGTTTAAACAAAATAATAATAATGATAAATATAATTAATTTTAATACTACACTCCATCTGTCATATGATTGTGAATTTGATTGCTATGAATTGTATAGTAGTATTATTAATCATTAATCAATATCGTCGTTTTAAAAATAATACATAGGTACCTAATGCTAATAGTAATGATTAAACATTCTAATATGGTACTACCTACATAGGCAAAAATAGGGGGGAAGCCTTTCCTAAAATGTGAATATCTATATGTGGTTATGCTCTACATAAGTATCCAGGTAGATATATTTATGTATAATATTAGATAGAATTCGTATAATGCGTAGATGCTTATAAATGATTACTAATTCGAAGTATTTTATTTATTATTGAGATAATATTGAACACCATTGATAGATACTTAGATATTTAACGCTCATTATATTACATTGAAAAGGTTTTTATTGGCGTTTAGTGACTTTTTGAAATTAATATAATATAAAATATTATATTGTTTGTAATCTAGAATATAAAGTAATGCGCAATCATGTAGAATTATGAGTTATGAAAATAATTGAAAAGAGAAGATTGAATTTACTGACGAATAAATAAATTAACTATTGAATACTTAAAAGTATGCAAAAACTAATAAGGTATATATTATATTTTTTAATTATTATTACTTAAAAATAACGAGCTTGTATAAAATAAAAAATATTGAAATTTATTTAGCGAGATTTAGATCAATAAAGTACAATGCATATTAAATTACAATTTTAAGTCTTCAATAGTAAAATAAAAATTTAAAAATTTACAAAATATAATATACTTCCAAAACGACAACAAAATACAATATCTGCAAAATTCGTAAACACGAATTTATAGATCTCTTATATTTATATAATGATATGTAATTTAACAGTTATAAAGTGACAAACATTTTTGTTCAACGTAGCTTTACTGTACACTTTTTGACAGTTGTTTTTTTTTTTTATCTCCAAAACTTTATACATTTTAATAAATATAGGTATGGACTTTTGACGAAATTTTTTTTTTTAATACGCGTATTATATTCGCGCGAACATTTTTTACGTGGGAGGAGTTATGCCATTTACATTTTTACTACATATCATATTTAGTTGACCTACAAACAGTACTAGAGTAAAAAAAATTAGTTCTTGTAGAAAAAAAATGAATCGACAAATGAACTATCTCTTATGCGATGGACAATGGCCGACATCCCACACGTTAATCTAAAGTTTCATCACTGGCTATTTTGTTAATAGTTTCAAGTATTGAATTATTAACTTTGCGTAATGAGTTTTAAATCAATTTCGGTTTATTAGTACTATCCTCCATATATAACTGTTCTTTACAAGTCTACATGCCTTGGAGAGACTCCAGTTATCTGTTCCAATTGTTCAACCCTATTATCGAACTCAATTCTTTTCATATACTCGTTCCTCGAAAAAAAACGCGGACATTCCTCCACGGGGTTGTTTTGGGGCATTTTCGTTTATTGTTGATAAAATTGTTTTTTTTTTTTTTATCACTTATTGAATGGTCTACAAAATAAGTTTTCTTTTCGATCATCCGCCTGAATAAGACACAATATTGTAAAAAAAATTCGATGGACTTCTCTATCATTATTTTTGTATTCGATTGACAAAAATTTTTATTGTACACACATTTTTTTATCGAATTTTCCCTATCGTTTTGACGTATTCACTTCTAGGTGATAAATTCAGTGACATAAGGGTTGCATTGTTTAAAACATATAATGTAGTCTATGGCCTAATTGTTATTGTTTAGACACAAAATGAGATGCATGTTCATGAACACTCTTAAAATGTTTTAATTACAAAGACTTTAATATGAGAGATAAATGAGTAGGTAAATACTTTTCGACAAAATCATGAGGGTAATTTAAAACATTTGTGGATGAATTATTTTTAAAGTGATAATTGCACACATTACTATAAGCTGTATACCTATTACAAAACTATAAATTCTCTAACGTGTTTACCATTTAAAACACTATATTTAATCAGTAAAATTACTGAGCTCAAATTCCCATAAAATATAACAAGCACACTGATATACAGAAAACAAAATCCACGTTGACAGTTTTCATACGCAAATCAAATACCTTAGAATTTCAAAGTACGTATTTTAGGGTGACGTTCGTTGATTTTCAAGACTGGGACTTTATACGTGATTCAGTTGCGTAATGATAAAATAGTTGTTAATTTCTCAAAATAACGAACTAATTTACGAGTTTTTGTTTGATTTAATTTTAAAATCTCATGACCATGCATATTATTATGCTCTAATTTTATAGGATTCTAGTTTTATTTTATTTTTTGAACACTTATATAATTTATTTTTAGAAGTTCAGCACATACCAACAAAAAAAATCTTAACTTACTACTTTAAATTTAGGTAGGTCCAGATATAATATCAGTATGAAATTGTTGACAACACTAAATTTAAGCTTTTATCCCAACAAAATAAATAAATAATTATTTTGATATTGAACAGTGAAGATTATACTGACATTTATGAGTTTTATAAGATTGTATGATATAATTGTATCGTAAAATGTCTGAACAAACAATAATTAGTGATATTTACTGTCTTGTATAATTGAAAAATACAGTAACAAATAAAGTTAGAATATAGTATGAATTTAATTATTTCATGTCTTCACCAAAGTGATGGTCACAGAAAATAAATATATTAAAATTTATATTTTACTGTTTATTGTCATAATTGTCAAGGGTATAATACATGGATGTAAGAGACTGTTAAGAGACTGTTTTCTTAAGACTTTTTTTT
Source organism: Aulacorthum solani (assembly GCA_008528875.1). Taxonomy (NCBI): domain Eukaryota; kingdom Metazoa; phylum Arthropoda; class Insecta; order Hemiptera; family Aphididae; genus Aulacorthum; species Aulacorthum solani. Next base: position 8,622 of record PVMI01087266.1, read on the forward strand.
ATTTTGTGTACATTTACATTGAATTCAAGAAAAATATTTTCATAAAATAAAAAGGTACTTATACATTGAATGATCAGTTAAAAAGAATAATATTTATAATAACATAAAAGCTAAATACCAATCCTTCCATGTGCTTTTATCCTGCAGACTTTGAAGTTTGAACCATCAAACCATTACTATAAATATGAATCCGAGAAACTGGGCCCTTATTTTACATTAATATCAAAGGGATAAAAATATGAACATAACTATAGACTTCAAGAAGTGACATTATGTGGAGTGTTCTTTATAAAATAGGTAGATCGTTAAGTAATTGTTAATAGATTTCTAATGAAAATATCATTTGACAAAATATTTGTCTGCTTAATAAATAAATTATTTATGATGACATTTATTGTAGGTAAATAAATTAATATGTTATGAAAACTGAAATAAAAGTGCCATTCTTTGTACACATCAATAGAAAAATATGAAGCTATGCTATAAAGCTTTTCGAAGACTTCAATTAGTGCCATTTATTTAAATTGAATAATAAAATAATAAACAGAGTTTTAAAAAAAAAAAATTAAGTGAAGTTGGTATCTATTGTATTAGAAAAAAAAACATTTTACTATTGTGAAAATATTTTTTCCATTTGCAGTAAGTAAAATATAATTTAATTAATTATCTTTAGGATGTGAATCTCGTCTTATGAATAATGCTGCATGGAATAAAATCGAACAGAGAATAAAGTTCTTCTCACTTCTATATTAGAAATATAAATAAACAGGTAGAGTAAAAAAGAGACATTTTTAGTTAATACTAAAATAATCTTCTATACAAAATCTCAATACAATAACCGAGTTATGTTGTCCTGATAAATACAATTTTATCTATGTTAATTCAAAAACCAGTCTCGTCGTAGATAGCCTATATTTGCCTCTCTGCGAAATAAAAAAGGGAATTGATAAGTAAAAGTCAACATCTCTATAGTCTATTGTTGAAATTCCTTTGAAACACCGGTTGATATGGTACACCTTGTACCTATATAATTTTAATATATAATATCTGTGCCTAATGCCTAATACCTATATTTTATGTTATACAGAATCTAAATTTTCGGTTTATAAATTTATTATGAATAATTTTATTTGAAAACATTGTCCTGTAGAGAGAGCAGGTACATATTTCCTTATTATCACGTAGGTATTTTGTATTTATTTTAATTTTTTTTTGATGAAAACTATTTACAATTTGTAATATTATGTTAACATAGCAGTTTTAGTACCATAAGATACAATATACATATATTGGAGACTTCGTTGGAAATCAAATTTAATTAATATTTTATAGATTTTTTTCAACTCTGTTGCTTATTTTTTCTAAGTTGTCAAATAACATTATATTATTTTTACTTTGTATTTTAAGACAGAAGATTAGGTAGACTGATAGACCAGTTTAGAGTCTGAGAAGGAATGATTTGTGGTATTGAGTTGGGGACTGTTTGGATTTTCGGATCATGGTTCGGGATTGGACAATTTACAAGCCGAGGAGCTTTGGTGAGTAGCTTTATACTAATAGAATTAATATTCTGGAAATATCGCAGCACAGAGGATTATGCAGTAACAAAGAGTTGTGATATGATATGTCATAACTAGTCCAATAATCATTGTTCATTATTTATTTGATAAAACCTAAGTAATAAAAGTATGATATGATTTAATAATAATAGGTATAAAGTAGGTAGTTGTGAGTGGGCCTTTTAATAATTTATTGATAGTGCTGAAATATTAACGCATAAGCATTTTTTTCTGTTTTATAAGCGTTTTTCTTTTAAGTTGTAATCTATTTATATTTTAATCGATTTTTAAGGTATTGTTTTTATTTAATATTGTTTAAGCAGCTGACCCAGGCAGAATATTAATTTTAAAAAAATGTAGGTAAATTCTAGTTATATTAATCAATTTTTATTCTCAATTCGTAAAAAAGTGTTTGCTGGCCGTATAAATTATTGAGTAGGTAGTCAGAAGGAAATTTAGAACCCGAGGCAATCAGTTGGGTAATATTGGCGAACGTGACAAGGGCTGTGGGATATTGCAGGGATCTATATGAAGAATATCTCGGGGTGGTATGTAAGTAAATGTCATACAGAACCGGGATTAGTATATATAATAATAAACTTTAATGTGATACGTCCGTTTTTATTCGGTAAACCTATTATTGAACAATATTAATCACATTGAATAGGAAAGGTTTGGCAATTGGAAAGTAATATTATTATAATATAAGAAAAATTGGTGCTGACATTCGAAGGTACTCAAATATACGCACCTAGATTATTTCTTCAAAAGCTTGGGCCACATCAGATGTAGAAAACAAACTCTCCAGCAAGAATCGAACGTATTATGCATAAAAATATTAATCTTACGTTAATAATTGGTAATCTCTTATGCATTTAAATAGTAAAAATAAATATTGCAAATCGTTCATAATTGTGTATAATTTATAAGACGTGATCTCGAATCAAACGGGTGAGATATATTGTGAAGTTTCAAATATCGTATTCGTTATAACTCACAATATGTTACAGCCAGAAATGTTTAATATGTTTCACATATATATATATATATATATATATAATCGTTGTATTAACAGTTGTTACAACAACAAAACAACTAACAAAATCAAATTATACTCCCGATTCCGTGGTCTACTGCGTAAAAGCTATATACTGGATTCACAATGATGTGTTATTTATTTAAAATTTTTTTTGTTATATTACATTCTATAATATATTATGATGTATAATAAATCTAATCACATTTTTTTAGAGAAGGAACTGCAGCATTCCAAAAGTTTTATGTGGTTGATAAGTTTTTTTATTGATTAGAAATTGCACACAGCTGAATAGATACTATACTTAAGTATTTTTTTTTCAGTAGGTTTGTAAAAAAAAGACTGCAAGCATAATACCAAAATACAAACAAAAATGTATGTATAATTTATGTATTTTATCATATTATAGTTTATTTTTCAAATATAATTTGCATATAAGTACTAACATTATTTTTTCCCGTTGTAGCAAGACTCTTATATTAAAATTTCATATTCGAGTTTTTGAAATTAAAACCTTATACCTACAATTACCCTTTGAAATTTGAAATTTATGTTCAAAAAAATAATATATATTTATAGTACAATAAAAATATACTATGCTATATAGTATACCATTTTAACTATTCTGTCTAAATGTAGGTACCTGTAGACAACATGTTTGGTGTTATCAACTTTAATAAGAGCACACGAAGTTTGCAATAATAAAAATCACAGAGCATCATGATGGAGTGTACATGCATTTTTAAGATGGGCATGTATAGAACAAAAGAAACCAATTTGTCAAAGTTTGTGTGAAAATTTATTACCATTCTCCTTTGTGAAACGAACAATATTAATAATAGAACTCATGTAAAAAAAGGGTTTGTCGACAAGAGGTCGAACGAATTGAAAAACACTGTAGAAATATCACGGTGTAGTCGTCTAAAGCAGAATCATTAGTTTTAATTTAAAAGCAATTGCAATTCATCGAATGAAGAATAAGTAAGAACTCAGTGTGATTATTAATTAATATTAATAAGGTAGTAAACTGCATTGTTTATATTTTAAAATAATGATTAGGTATTATTTAGGCCATATTATTGTGAAGTGTTTAATAATTTTATAAAATTTATTTATACCTATCATATGCAGATAGTAAATTTAAACCATAAGACATTAAATTGTGACCGATTTAATATTTTAGTAGGTATACATTTTTTTTTTTAATATTTAGTTGATTATAGGTACCTTGCCTATGTAAAAAATGATCTAATTTATAAAGTTGAATTAGGACGCGTCCGAAGTAGTAAGTTTCGAATTTCGATTGCGTCTAAAACAGGTAATTAATTTGGTTCATTAAATATAGATATTTTAATATTCAGACAAGACATGTTATTGTTATTACCTATTAAGAATAAAAAACTTTTAATTAAAATTCTAAGACTCAAAGGCCCAATAAATCTTGTAAAAGTGCACTCTGGGAAAGTTACATAAGTTACATACCTACCATTGTTACGACTGGCTTATGTCGTTATGTAATAATGTGCAATATATATATATATATGAATGACTATTATAAAAAAACCGATAAAAAGAATGAATTAAACTTCTTTTTTTTCGCTTGAAAACGTAGTGATAATCTTTAATGATATTTCATCACTATTCTATTTGAAACCATTTATGAAGTTATCCAAATATTATATTATTTGTCTTTTCTGTTCACTGTAGTTTTAATAACGCAAGACCATACCGTAAAAACTGAACAAAATCAAATAAAACAATAATAACATTGAAAAAAAAATAATAAATAAGAAGGATAATAACTGGGGTTAGGCGAACTTCTAGCATTTGCACGTTTTTTTTTTTTTTTTTGATAATTCAATAAATAGCAGGGTCAATAAGGCTTTACTATTTTCTTATCAGAGAATATTTACGCATTATCTAGCTTTTTAGAGTTTTTTCTTTAACAATTTTACCGAAAAAAAACCGTTCATAAAAATGTAATCAAAAAATCAAAATGTCTATAGTATTTTACAAACATAATAATAATATTGAATTATTATTTATAATAATGTAACCTGACCTTACGTAAATATAGCTTACCTTCCACGCGATAAGCTAGAGCTCTTCGAGCCATCGATGACAATCGTCAATCTATATTGACTTATTATGATCTCACTTGTATAAAATGATCGGAAAACATTGATATGGAAGTGATATACTTGTACAAAACGAGAAAAACGTACAACACAATCAATAATAAAGTAAACATTTTGATATTTCATTCAACAGTTTTTCGTTCCATTGTAATTATATTTATTTGAGTGTTATTTAGAACTATCCTACATAGTTACTAAGTCCCTAATCCTAATTATAACATTATCCTAATCAGATATTATAAGGTTTCTTATATCATTATAAATTGTGTTGACGACGATTCTTCTACACTGGTATTTTACGCTTCTGTGATTTTACCGGTTTCCGTGTTAATGGTTACTTCCGTTCTTTTTATCCCCATATATAACGTGGAATGAAAAATTCGGTCGGCGAAAACGGAAAATCGCTAAACTTTATACTGTAGATTATTATCACTGCGATCTAGTGTGGCGTTAGATATATAGACGTGACCGGCCAATTAAACGTTAATGTGTAGTAGTTGCACTTATAAAAATTGTAAGTGTACACTAAATCATTTTGTAACGGCGATGTTTCACTGCAGGTTCTATACTAGGTATACCTACATATGGAAACTTTTTGAAACAAAGAATACAAATAACGCTATAACGGTGTTTTAGTTTTCTACACGTGTGTATACAATATTAAATACTTACTCGTATAGAGTATAATAATCATAATATTTATTAGGAGAAAAAGTAACATTTTTTTTCTTGTCAAACAGTTAAATTTGTATAATTTAAAAAAATAAAAAATAAATACATAATGATAACAGTTCTATAAATATAATAATAATTAATAGCCGACCTATATTATCATTAAATTATTTGGACTTTTATTATTATTTTTTTATTAGGTATAGGATAAGAGTAATTGATAGTTTTTTTTATCTAATATTTTCCAAGGACTCAATTTCTGTTTGAAAAAGGTCTTATCGTTGAATTTATAAGCTGTTACAAGAAATATAAATATGAAAAAAAAATTTATAAAATATTTTGCATAGGTACATACTTGCATTTTATTGTATTCAAAATCCTATAACCATAATCAGTTGCCAAACACAGAACCTTTCAGTTTAAACAGATGGCTGCAGATTGACCGTTTTCCTATTTTGCATAGAATTTTTATAAAAATATATTTTTGGGTTACGTCGTAGTTACATGAACCAAATGGATTACATCGTTATTATTTTTATTATTTTTTAACATTTTTACAATATTTTCAAATTATCATTATTTTGAATTATATTATATTTTATAAAAGTTTATAATGAAATCCAAATTTCTTACAAAACCCTTGAAAAATATGTCAAAGATTCATTTATTAGAACAAATATTATATTTAAGCATTCATTTCATTTTTACGCAACAGAATACTTCAAACTTAAAATAATATAAAAGTTTGCAAGATTAAAAAGTACACAAAACAAATCCGATTATTAATTTTTTTAAATTTTGAACAAAAATAATGATACTAGAAACTTGAAAATAAATAATCAGGATCAACTTGAATATTAAACATAAATATTTTAACATACTATACAAAAATGAGTAGTTAGATAAGATTATTATCGGTAGTATCTAGGAAATTTTATAAATTATAGAATTTCAAATAAGCATGATGTCTAGGCAAGAATGCTTCTACATAATGAATATAATCAAAATGTTAATCAAAGTTTAGTAATAAGAAATAAAAACTCATTTAGGGTCACATAAAGAAAAAAGACCGTTTTCATCTAAAATCGGACAAAGGGAATTGTATTTTTGTTTTACAGAAACTGGATTATATAGAAAGAAAGACACATCTAATAAACGTATATAGAAATTAAAAAGAACTTGATAACTAAAGTAATTAAAAAAGATTGTGTAAAACCAAGGTTCAAAAAAAAATTTTTGTTAGGCCCGAAATCTAAAATCAACGAAGAAATGTTTTATAATACTGTAATAGGTACCATAGTACTATTAAGTTAAATGATCTACTAGAAATTAAATTATAATATTATGTACACAATAGTTTTAAGAAAAAAAATAACAACAGAACTTTAGGTTTCTACGGGAACAAATTGAAAAGAACTGAAGAACCTTGTTTTACATTTTGAAGCCTTAGTTATCAAAATTGAAAATGTTATACATTTTTAACTATAAAATAACTTGCCAACTTGTATGATTGTGACGTGATATTTTAAAACCAACATATTCCTCACACCACTCAGAATCTAAATATAATACTCTAATGAACCTGACATTTAGTATATTAGTATAGTAGACAATTGTTTTTAATTCACTTAAAATTTACAATAGCCTTGTCAGGGAATAATAATACACGTTTAGTAGAAATATTAGCTGATAATAAAAGTCTAGAATCTAGATTAAA
>PVMI01087274.1:4902-22250 GCA_008528875.1 Aulacorthum solani
CGAGCACTACAAATAATCTGCAGCCTCTGCTTGCAAACAAAAAAATCAAACATATTTTGATAAATAATAATATGAAAAATAATATAGGTATTCTTAATTTATTTGAACTGTTTGTCTGTTGGTATATTAGTTAGCAAAGTTCCAGTATAAATTGTATTATAATAATATGAATATTATTTTATGCTCTATGAAATATGAATATAGTAGTTAGGATAAATTTTACACTTGAAAAGGTTTTTTTCATATAGTTCGTTAGCTTTCCCAAGAAAGTGTAAGTCGATTATCGAATGCCTTCATGCAATATTTTATATATTATGTATAATTTTATAAAGACGTGTTTGGTATGATTTAATCATGCAATTTCGATAGTGCGAACAAACATTTTAATTGATTCATTTACAGTTTTACACCAAAGTTAATTATCCACACTTTATGGAGTTTGCTTTGCCTCGTTAGAGTCTCGACTTTATAATAATTTCAATATAAAATATACACGAATAATACGTATTATTTTAATAAAATGATTTATTATTATTAACTATATATTTCATGTAAATTTACAACGAATAATCAATTTAATAAACACATTTTTGTTTAAATTTGGAAAAATGTTTAAATAAATCAAGGTATTCACACGTTTCTAATGATACAAACTTCTGTACCTACTTTTATTTGTTAATACTTAATATGTATATTGTTCTTTATACGTTAAAACTTTAGTTGCAGTGTATAAATATATAAGACTTGAACATAATTTACCACTTGAAATGTAAATAATAAATAATCACCGAGACTTTACGGTTTAAAAAGGTTTAAAACCTTATGAATTGTTAATAAGCTATTTTCTTTTTAGTGTTACAAAAAAAAAATAAATAGTAAACAGGATACAGTTGTTGTGAAAGTTATCTTTTTTGCACAAGTAAATTGATTGTTTGAATTCCTTCATAGGTATTTCTTTTTATCATGGTATTTATTCAGTATTTTTGTTTTCAAAACAGATTGACGTGTTAAAGGAAAAAACCGGAAAACATTGTTTTCTGTCTTGAACAACTTTTCATTAAATTCTATACCTTCTCTCGTCGTATCTCGATATAGAATCAAATTGTGGTAAATAAGTATAATGGTAGGGCAAATAACTAGGGTTAATAAAAGTAAAATATAATATTTTTTTATTATATTATAACTAACATCAGATTAATACTATTATAAAAAAAATATATAGGTACTTAATTTTTTTTCAGAACAATTTCACCAATTTTTCAAATCTTAAGATATTTTGTTTTAAAAAAAAAATACAAGTAGTGTAATTATTAAAACTATTTGAATCTGTTTTAAAAGTAGTAAAGGTAAACAACAAACTACTATGGATATTGCATTTTCCAAGTTCAAAAGTCATGTCGGTTATGGATTGCGTGACGCGCTTTATTATTACCGCGACTTACAAGTATGTGTATATAATGACTGTCGCATACCTATATAGGTGCTTATACCTACCTGTACATCGTGGGTTTAATTTTCGGCCATTTATTTGTTTTTCGAAAGAGTCATTATTATTGTCATTTCATATATTATTATAGTTATAAGTCGCTATATATACTAAATATAGGTAGTTTACGAAAACCAGAACAATAATAATAATAACAATAACTACCTATATATACGAAATTTTACAACTCGCGTTTATTATATTGTTCTATTGGCGCGGTAGGGCCCTATTGACGATGGCGTGGAATTAATTGTTTTTCTCTATATTACTGTATATTATACGTGATTTCGCATTGTTAACTGTTCTGTTATACGCGTATGTATTAAGTTATATATATATTATATTATATGATATATTATAAACACTGTCCACGTTTGGTCGGCTGGGCAATAAGTCTTGAGATATCCTATATAATAATATATACGTATACACATTCTGTAAGGTCGTTAATGAAATTTAATGAAACGTTATGTGGTAGTGGGGCAATTAGTGAGGGGAGGGGATATTGGGGAGGTGGATGTGAAGTTGGAAAAGAATTCGGCTATATCGCGACTACGCTATACCTACGTATTATATATACAATTAATACCGGGCGGCAGGCACATAAATATCGCCTATAGTCTGCCGAGGCGTACGTCACACACAAGGGGCACACCCGCTGCTATTTATTAATGTTTCTCGTCTACCACCGGTTTACCTACCCCTACGCTCACAATCTTTGGTCACGCACCCTCGCGTCGATTGCCTAGCGGGGGAGGAAAGGAAAAGTCTTTGCTGCTGCTAATAACCTTAAAATCGCTGAGAGAACAACAAGGAGAAAGTCAAACAACGAAATAGTTGTTGGATAATTTCACGTTTGTGAACGAAATGACAAGAGTTTACAGAGTATTATAATATTCCTTTGCGCTTTTGTCCAATGTCAACACAGTCGAAACCGCTGTGGGAGCCTCTGTCAGTCGTGTTGAGCGGGGTGTTGCAGGTCGATGACCGTATACAATTATTATTATTATGATTATTATTTATTATAATTATTATTATTATAAGCCGTACGAGATGCATAATAATATCTATAATATTATTGTCCAGTGCAGCCAGCCTTAACCCGTGTCCCGCTGAGCGTATATAATATTGTATTGTAATATTATTATTATTATTTAGTACTTCAAATAATTGTTTTTGGACCCGTTTTCGCTGAAATCGACGTGACGCATAAGTACAGCCAGAGAATAATATACCGAACACGATGACATATTATTATCATCTTTGCGACAGATCGGCCGTGGCAAAATAGATTATTATCATCGAAGTATTCAATAGAAACCGAATTTCTGTGAAAATGTGATGAAGTCTGTATATTATTGCCAAAGACATTTTCGACTTACCGTTATAAAAAAAGATCCGCTTTTATTTCTCCAAACACGATTGTAACGATAATACGATAAACTCGTACATTTCGGGCGTCCACCGTTCGATGAAATTGACGATTTTACTATATTATGTTATCATTGGTTTAAAGTTTTTACTCTATCCCATGAATGAGTGTTTAATTTGAATGTGTGATGTCGTATCGGTGAAATCTGATGGATGGTTTGTTAAATTCAAAAACATCATATTTTATGGCTGTCTGATCTCATAATTTCTCAAATACTTTAGGATAAATCCACGATTTGCCACCGTGTTCCACTTAATAATATTATTATATATTATTTCTGACGGAATTATTCAACCATAATAATATTTAATATAACAATATAATAGACGTAATTCGTATTTAGAATAGACCCCAATTTCGGCCCAAAAGCGTAATATTATGAAATGTGGTGATTTTCGATAAATCAATATAACAATAGCCCGGGACAATTCGTATTTGATAATAATACATACCACAGTATACGCGTTCGTATATTACGAATGGACCGTCATATTATATTATATAGTTACCAAAACAAGCACATTAATATTATGTTGATTATATTATTATAGCCTTCAATGGGATATTTCGATTGGTCACGAACATAATAATTATTGATCGTGTGTACCCATATTTAAATGAAATTTCACACAGTGATCAAATAATATTAATTGATATTATAATAATGTCGTTTTGAAACTAATACATTTATTTCGTTTCACGGGAAACCAACTGAATTGCATTGTGCGTTCTATAATATTATAAATCATGTTGTAAATAGTCCTTATCTCCAATAATCACGTGACGTTCGGGAAAAAGTTCGGGCGAAGGGCCAGTTTGATAAAACACGTTATAAGTCCCTAAAAGGGAGATAGTAATAATATAGCAAAAGAGAGAAAAAGAAAATCACCGCCAAGAAATTGTTTTAATTAGGTTAGAGCGGTGGTGGCAAATAAATAGCAGCTATCTACACACACCCCTACCCACAGAGACCCCCAGCTGCGATAATTTCATTTTCGGCTCTTTAATTTATATACTTTTTGGCCATTATTACTTAATTTCTTTTTCTTTTTTCTTTTTTTTTGCACTTTATCCCACTACACCAGAAATAAAGTTCACCATTCCGGTGGTAGGTACTTAGTCTTATTTTTTTATATATATATTTTAATTCATTCTACTTATTTATTCCAGACAAGACTCGGTGAAGTTTGTTTTTATTTGTTTTTTTATTTCTCCGAGCCTAAGTCCAACGGCGCGGACGAATTTAATTAATGTGTACGTCGTATTTGCAGCATTGTTTGAACAACGCGCGCACATAATATTATTACACACTATTATAATAATATCCGAGCAAAGAGTTTGTGGAAATATTTAGCTAATTATGTCTCGCGTGCGTGTATATAATAGAGTGTCACGTCGCCGCCGCTATTCAAATACTAGCGCGCGCACTGCCATACGAGTTGTCGTCGTCGTCGTCGTCGTCGTTGTTGTGTATAGTATAGGTAGAGTCGCCTTTTTTAGTCGTCTGTTTTTTAGAGATAACCGTCTGACTGCGTGCGTGTGTTAATAACAATTAAACACAATGGAAACCCATCATCGGCTGTGGTGGCAAAATGAATATGTGTGCGAGTGCTTTAACGTGCGCGTGTGTGTCTGTGTTTCGAAATCCGTCGACGATGGTGACAGAACGTACGTACCAACACACACACACACACACACACGACCGAAACTACTCTGTTTTGGAACACGCGTTCTCCATTATCACAAACGCTTCTTGTTTTCGCAGATATGACGAAAAGCGTATTCGTATGCACGCACCCACACACACACACACACACACACACATAGACAAGCACGCATTAGTCCATTAGAGGTTGTTGACACAACGCGGGATCGTTACAACATGGCACACACACGCATATATGTATATTCCTCTCCGTCGGGCGGCTGCGAAGTGTGCACCTAAATCCGTTTATACAACTTTTTTCTCTATTTGTTGATGTGTCGTCATATTAAATGGTGGTTTTCCTATTTTTTTCGTACCTTTCAACCACCTCCTTATCGCACACTGTGGACCCACACGATTTTTCGATTTCTTTCGGCCACGCAGTACAATATTATTCAATAATATCATCGCGACAGAAACGCTTACGAGACAAACGGTTCGAAATCGAAAAAAATAGTATTACGAAATCGTCGGTTTTCGATATTACACGCAATACTTTTGTCTCAGACACATGGGCAACATAGAGGGAGAAACAAACTATAACGGGTCGGACACATAACAAAACAAATGTGCGAGAGCGGCGAAACGAAATAATAATAATAATAATAATAATAATAAAAGAAACAAACCTAAAGCCATTATTTAGAATCGCCCGGGCGCGAGCTCTTGTGTATTCTGGTTATTTTTTACGCGCTCGTGTGTCTTGTGCGTGTGCGTGCGTTTTCGGCGCAACGGCTTAGCAGCTGCTCACCCCTACCCCTTTACTGTGCGCCCCCTCGTCGCCCGTCCGGACGCCGAAAACCATCGTCCCTTATAACTACTGCCGCACACACCGCTTTTCTGGTCAAATGGATTTGCGGCCGTTAGGGAAAACGGTATAGGTATATACCATCGCCGGCGTTACCTCCACTAGCGTGTGTGCCGCGTTAGTATAAATATTATGTACGAATATATATATATATATATATCTGCTGGGGATCGTAGATAAATCACGACCGCGTTGCACGTGTACAATACTCGCGCACACCTGACTGGTAATATACATGTTATTTACTATTATAATATTATTACATTCTCGCACGAGACTGACAAACCTATATAGGTAGTTCATATATTATTATATTATACACTGGTGGTAATCATTTTTTTCCGGCTATCGTGCAGTATACTAATTTATGCAGATATATCCCCAGCCATTATTTTTCGCACAATTCGGTTGGGTTAGGTTTGTAACGTCTTCCGGTGCTCACGTATTTCGCGTACCTGCCTATATTTGATGATGATGATGTTAATAACACGATAATATTACTATTGTTACACATTGTGTTGATCATACTGCCATCGAGATCGCTCATCATTCCTGGAGAATATATACCGATTACCATACCCGGGACAGTCTCGACAGTGTACAGTGTACAGTGTTCATCCGTACATTGTCGGATGAAAGATTTTAAGGCCATATATTTATACTTATTTTATGATCAACTCGTTTACGAACGATTCTTTCAAATTATATAGCCTACGATTCACCCACAATTACGCACTCTGAAACGCTTGCATTTTTCGTTTTTTATACCTATGAGCACGTTTATACTATATAACACTATTACACATAAAACGATTTTCGGGATAATTATTTTCGCACACAACCCCCCCGCCCGTGGACCACTCGTATCCACTATTACGAGAGTATTACACGGAATTTCGCCTATACTGCAGCCTGGCGATAACACGCATTACGAACTATAAAGACGCGCCTAACCTGCGGAGAGCGGTCCTCGCGATTTAATGTATACATGGCATAGTCGAAAGTAACAGCCGAACGATAGGTACACGGAAAAACCATTTGGCCAATGGGAGAAATTGACAGATGTTTATACGCGTAATCCATTTCACTGTATTGTTGTGTGTACTTATACACATCGTTCGCACCACCACCGCCACTAGCCCGCACCGTCGATCCCCGAGTATTCGATTTACATCCACCGCTATTGACGGTTTGACGTCATCGTCGACTCTATAATATGTATGTATTTATGCATACAAATTTATCGGATTGCAGTACACGACTGAATATCTTTGGTCGAAATAACGAATTTAACGCCCGGGATGTTATCTTAATGGCGTAGAGCCCGACCGGCGATCACATATTGTGTATATATTATACTACAGTTTATGCATAATAATCAAATATTATAACATTACGTCGTGTTGGAGTCACAACAAGCGGAGCGTATTGCGTTATACATTTGTACTCGAAGAAATCTACGGTCGAATGAGAGATGATACTCCGTCGCGGAAAAATTACGTTCAAAATAATAATAATAATAATAATAAATATAACGAATCCAACATATTATAATGTCATACCGTTTATATTTTTCCGGGCGGGGGTGTGGTAGTATTAAGCGTGTGCAGTGTCGGAAATGAAATTGTGCATCTATATAATAATATCATATTATATACGCGATACAAATATGGGGAGGTTATGTTACATAACATTATAAGAAATGGGACGCTGTTGGACGGACGGCCGCACACTCATCTCGCCGCGGTGCGTGCGGGGGAGGTTGCACGGGGGTGGGCGTGGTCGGAGAATAAGATGTGCTCGGTGGTTGTATATGAGCCGCAGTCGGGTTTTCCCGTGCGAGCGGAGACAAAGATCACAGAGACATCGGGCCAAAACGATTTACGGCCCGTGGGAGAGGACAGAGATAGAACGATAGAGAGGCAGCAGCCGCCCCGCCGCCGGTGCCGCTGCTCTTGCCGGTGGATTACATTTGGCAACGGGACAAGACGCGCGAGGGGCTCGGCCCGTTGTGCCATCAAATTCGTGGAAAATTGCCAACCGCGTAATATGAACGGCGAAATTACCGGAAAATCCCATTTCCGCGTTCGTTGTATATAAACGGTGAGGTAAAGGTTTTTCTCTCTCTTTTTTTTTTTTTTTAGTCGCTCATGCGCCCCGCTACGCTTTTCCTTCAAACTATCGGATAACCATAAATCGTAATGTCATTACATGATATTATTGTTAAACACTTTACGACGCTCGACGCTGCCACTAGCTGGAATATAACATCGAAATATTTTTGGTTTAGTCTGTGTTTAACAGTACTGTAGGATTGTATATATTATTATTTACATTATTACAATATTAAATAACGCTGCCGAATTCATGATTTGTAGACTCGAGTCCGTTTGAACCGAACTGGACCGGTCAACGTATAACTTTACAGCATTACCTCTGCCGCAGTCAGTGTACCTAAGTATACAAGTGTCTCGACATATCATAATATTGCCCATTAAACGGCGATTACCGCGGTCGGTTTCACGTCTATGCGTCCCGCAGAGGATGGTTAGTCGAGATAAACGTGCGGCCAAATGTTTGCGCTCTAAGACGTCGTTTTGTGCAATAACAAGGAACACGCACTGCTATTATACGAGCGATAAGACTATATACACAACATACCTATGTATAATAATATATTTACACGGGTAAGACCGTCCAAACGACCGGGCGGTTCGATTAAATGGGAACGCTCGGTATACCGGAGCAGTATTATAACTACCCGGTGTAAGTTAGTACACGGTCGTGGTAGTTATTGTTATTAACGCATAATAATTATTACGATGAAATATCATCGAACCGCGTTCTATCGTTTAAAGCTTGTTCGCTCGCCGTTTACAATGTTTATTACTTCCGACACGCTGCAACGATATGTCTACACATAGTATATATGGTCCGCCGCCGAACTCATACCTGCAGCTATATGTACATATTATATTATACGCGTTGGTTACGACTTACTATACGGATACTATTATGTAACATATTTTTGAATTATTTATAAAAGCTGAAGCCTGTTTAAATATCATGTTACGGTAGCCGTGCTCGTGAATAATTTAAAAGAACCGTTGTCGTACCGAAACTTTTCTGTTGATAAAAACTCGTGCAACGACCGACTTATATTTAAAAACGATCTCGTCGGATGCGTAGGTTTAATGAGGTCGAACGTCATCCTCGTCCATACAATAGTAAAATAATGTTATGTACTGTATTATACTAAACAACAGCGATTGAATGCAAAGCAAAGCTATTTTCCTCGTTACGGTCGTATTGTACGAAAGCATAATTAATTTGTGCGTTGCGTCGTCCAAACGCCTCCAACTGCTGTGCCACACTGATGAATAGGAAAAAAAATCAAACCATCCTAAGCGTTGGGAAGGTATGTTGTTATGTTTAATGCAAAATGCATGAGGTGTGTGTGGGAGAGGGAGAAGTGGAATGGGACAGTCTTGTGTATATAGTAGTCGTGGCATTCGGACTCGGCGTGGCGGAGGCCGAGAAAACGCAAACCGATGTATTGTTGTACGGTGATTTTTAAGGGTGTATAAATAATGTGTGTGTTGAAAACGTCAATAAGCTCTCGGGAGCGGCCGTTTCTTTGCCGAGAACTCAGTTAGCAAAAGCGGCGTCGTCGGTTGTGTGGTCGGGGGGGGGGGGGTAAACGAAAGGAAGTGGATGGGGGTCAATATTATTTCGTGTGCATGCTTAAACTCAATTTCGCCCGAGTCGTAATATGGGCGTTGCCCCGTTGCCTAAACCATTACTTATTTTAATCCTGGTTGAAAAATCGGTAATCGTTTTTCACCCGTGGTGCGTAGACACCAGCTACCTCTATATACGTGTATTGTATGGATTTCGCCGGATACCGCTGTCAGATATTACTTTCACCGACTGTATATTTAATAAAGTTTTTTTTTCGATATTTAATAATTATTACTTACCGTACGCGTCTGGGGTCGTAAACGAAATGAACAAACCGACAACGCGGAATATAATACGATTTCTTGCTGATGCCTGCACAGTGTTCCCGCGACGCTGTATTAGCCAAGCCATCAGCCCCCGGCTCTTCGTACCTCTGCGGTGCGGCCTTCTCCAAATCGTCGTATAGTTGTTTCGTAAAACTTTCCAAACGGTTTTCCCGGAAGGGAGCACGCCCCTGGATCGGACTTGAAGTCTTTATTGTGACCTCGGTGTTTAAAATATACGGATTTGTGTTTACACTTGTTTTCCGTTGGCACACCGATCATTTTTTGACAACGATTCCTCGTTGAGCCTTACCGGACGTCATGTTTACTTACGTTGTGTACACTGCCAAAAATGATGTATATGTCGCCCAGATTTGCTTACGGATACAGTATTTTTGGTCTGTAAAGCGTAACGAGAAAAAATGACGTCGAAAGTATTTCATCGTATTTTCGGTATTTCATTAAATGTTATCTATCGTCCGCACCGGACACACTTTTGGTTGTCAAAACTCTTCGAGAACGTAGTTGTATATATTCAGGAAAAAAAATACCGTTACGTGGGAGCGAAATACAAAATGCACCCTTCCTACCAAAATGATATCTATCCATCTATCTATCTATATAATATATATACTGATATATTTGTATAGGAAAAGAGGGAAAGTGAGTGAGAGAGAGAGAGAGAGAAGGACAAAGGCAGTGAGGTTCGAATGACGACAGCTGCAAGTATCATTTCATTCCAAAAAATAAATTGAATTATGTCAGTTTAACGTCATTTGCAGACAATACAGACTTTTTGCAATATCTCAATGACATTTCATGATATAATTGCAATTCGGAGTCTACCGTAAGACGTAATCTTATTAGATAAAAAAGTATTTGTTTTCTTTTTGTTGTCGATGCGAATCATTCATACGTATTTAATTAGTTTTTGCCAGTTGATATTACTTTTCACGAACAACGATTGTATATCGATTAATATTTTCAATAATAATAATATTATAATATTATGAATTGAATTACAAAATTTCTAGTATCTAATTTATGTTGTCACTACTTACTTGATAATCAATTCTAATTTAATCGTTAAGTGAATACATACTGAATAAAACCATAATATAGAAATAGGTTAGATCAATGAACATAATATTTTTAATTATTTTTAATATTTATATTAATTGAAATATTATGAATGTTTGTTTTAAAACAAATTCCTAATTAACAGTCATCGGAAGTTGTACTTTCTAAATTTCCCAGTTAAATATAATATATAAAAGTAAAATACGTTATCATGTTGGTGTAGGTAGTCATGATTTATGAACAGTTGGCTCAAAACTTAAAGCCTGAGATTATATCATTTATAATAAAAGGGTGGTAAGTGAGAGTGCTGCTGAAAATTTAAACGTTTATTTGACCTAAATACAAGGAAAGTTTTACCACGAGTGAGACTCGTCCAGTTAAATATAAATAAATAATGAGGTAACCGTCATATTCGTCCGCCCCTTTTATTAATTCTATCAATTTACCATTTTCCAATTTCCATTAAATTTCCAATCTTCCTCAATACATAATTTTTCAATATGATATTATGATAAAATGAATGTATTTATTTTTATGAACAATTATAAGATTAATATATTATGTATTTTCAATATTGAACTATAATGATAATTATAAAATCCACCAGCACGTTTTTCTTGTAATTCAATAAGACTGCATAGTTGAAACAATATTGTAATGGTCAAAAGTTATTTCCTTCACCGCTAATTATTCATGTAAATATAATACGCAGTGAATTAATAATATTATTAATTATAATTGGTAACTTGGGAAATTAATTATACTACATAATATCAATTAGTTGTAATTGGGGAACAAAAGATATTTGATAGGGTTGCAAAAGGTACACGAGGATTCCCATAATTTCCTATTTTTTAGTTGTATGTATTTACCCATCTATAATATTTGCTTAAAAGTTAAAATCCATTATTATTAAAAAATAAAATAATGCAAAAATCTAGGTAATTTAATTGACACATATTGTTTTTCTTTATATATTTTTTTTATCATGAGAAATTAAAATATTTATTGCTAAGATATTATTCAATTGCATTATCTATGGTTAAAATAATATTATTAATTTATTATATTCGATTTTGTATACGGTACTTAACCGGTAGGAATCTAAAACAATTAAAATAGAATTTGTTTCAATTCAAAAACTTACTAATGTAACTATTGGTTCATTTTCATTTTAATAATAGCTTTTTATATCAAAAAAGTATTAACATAAATACATTTAACGATATTATAATGCAATTAAAGCATATTTATTTTTACTGTTTAAATGTATAGTACAATTTTATTTATCCATCATATTATGCGAGTAATCAATTGTACATTATCTGTCTCATTATTTATAATGTTGTTATTTATTCCCACTGTATGTAAATGTTGGGGTATATTTAATGGGAACTTTGTACAACTATAGTTTACGATTTAAGGCTATACAAATCTTAAGACAATAAATCAAATCAAAAAACAAAAAAAATACAAGTGAAATACAATTAGTATAATATTATGTAAAGTACAATCTATATCCAATAAATTTGTTTGAAGAAAGACTTAAATAAATTCATACTTTTCATACTTACATAAGCACTGATAAAATTTATATCATCCATACTGTATTATCTTATACGGATGTGCCTACTTACTTTTTTCACATATCTATTTATAATAATAATATGTACTGACTATTTAACAAACCCCTTACTATTTAGACTTACAAGTGCATGTGCTAAAAAAATTTCGGTACTTATAAGGGTTGGAGTAATGGATTGTGGGTAAGGGCGTAAGGCACTTATATTGGTACACTAAGACAGCTATTGGTAAAGGGAATGATAATTATTACTCTCCTCTATATAGATGGATGGTAAGTGTATGATACGGAGGGTGCGGGCTCTACTGGTAAAGGATCTCTATATCTCTCGTCCTGTCCATTTTAGCTTCCAGCGGTCTCGCGTCGTAGGTACCTATAACATTATTGAGAGTCGCTAAATGAAATCGTAACAATAAATACGAAAAACGCAGATCGTTTCACCCGAATAAGAAAAAAAGCAAACGTACTTAGACTAAAAATAAACATAAACTAAAGTATAGAAAACGATTTTAAGAAATGCTTTTGGATGGATTTCAGTCGATTTCGGGAAAGTGTTTTAGTACCCTTATACAACCCTGCTACCAATGTGTTATATATAAGATCGTCGGCCAAGCGTTCAACTTGTTATTTTACGTTTGTATTTTTTTCTCTCGATCAATAAATTGTTGTCCGTCATTGATGTTGTTTTTGTGTTGTTATTATTATTGTTGTCGTCGGTACTACTATACGTGTTATAGATGCATAATTTATGTGAGTACTCTATTTTTTAGTGACTTAAAATTACTGTGACTTAATTGGTTATAATTGTTGTTTGGAAATTTCGTGTGTTAAAATAATCGTTTTATATATTTACGTTGCAGTTTTAACTGATTTGTTTTCGAACTCCTCAAGAATTCAATTGAATATAAATCCAAAACTCTTAAAATTCTATGCAGCTCTTTTTTTTATATAAAATGTTTTACAAGATAATAAATGTGAAACCCAGAAAATCGGTTTTATTTTCATTTGTATACTGAATCTGTAAAATTCTTATAACATATAATATAATAATATAATATTGTGTTGTAGTTGTTAGGTAGGTACACGAAATCATATTATAACGTTTCGTTAGTTACCACAAAATATTCATATTTAATGTTCATAAGATTATCATCATTATCAAATCATGAAAAGTTAAAAGTAATTAATATTATACATTTAGACGTTTGTGATATTATTATGCCCGCGGCTATTGCCTATTGCAAAAATCGATTATTTTGTTTTATACAAAGCCTGCATATTTCGACCGAGTAATGTTGTGTTGCGAGAAATTACAATAATGAATTAAAAATTTGAAAGAATTATTTGTACTATAATTATGAATAACCAAAAAAACGATTAATTTACATTTTGTTTTCAGTGTTTCCGACGTGTTTTTTGGCTATAAATTTAAAAAAAAACTTTTCTAATAGAGATATTTATAGCACAAGTCTAAATGGTTGGATTTGATAAAATATAATATGTGCTTGCTGAAGTGTATTATATTTGAAATATTTGGGTGAATCAGTTTGACGATAACTGTAAATTGGTAACACTGTCATAGTTCACGCACTCGTAGAGAGAAAATAAGACATGTGGCAATCGTATACTGTCAATTATTCTATTTCGTTTTTAAATTAAAAATATTCTACATTAAATAAAATGCGATAATTCGGTCCGACAAAAGATGAAAAAGCAACGGAACGAGTCCGGACAAAAAATTGCCTTCGCAAAAGAAAATCTGAAAAAGAAAACATTCTGATGATCTCTTTGCAGCGGGACGGGAACTCGGTGCCGTCCATTCGTATATGTAACGGTACACAACATATTATATGCGACTGAACGCAATTTCTGGAATTCGTTTAAATGGTTTTGCGGAATTCCAAGTCTGGGGCCAACCCTACATTAATTTATATATGCCGTGCGCGCGCTTTTCCGACGAATATACCTACGTACACGCAACGTTTCCCAGTAAAAAAAAAACTATATACACCAGCCGTAATTTAATGGCACGCGTGAGGCGACTGCCGTTAGGTTATCGTTGGGGCGGTAAGTTTATTTATTTTTACTTTTTTACCCTGGTGATACTTGGACCACTGAATATTCGTTTGCCGATTTTTATGGTTAACGCCACGTCGGTCTTTGGTATATGGCCCCAACACTGCACAGTGAAAACAACCGTAAAATCAAATCGCAGGTGTCCTCTGCGATATTCGCCGCATCGGATCGATGGTCTCGCGAACAGATGGATTAATAAAACCACGCGGCCGTCGTATGCATAAAAAATCGGCCGGGTCCGCAAACCTTAATTCCGACTTTGTAGCCGCGAGCATCCCTGAATATTTAATTCGGTTTATGCTCTTATACCGTGTTTATTTGTTTTTTTTTACGACGGAAAATTCCGTGTCACACCAAGAACGTTTTACTTCAATATATATATATATATAATACCTCTTGCGTGTATATTATTATTTCCTCTCGTATTTATATAAACCTCACAGACTCTATAAAACACAAACCCCCCACGTTCATTGTCATCTTCACCAGAAAAGCCAATAAAAACCTCTGTCACCCGCTGCGCCCCCAAACTGCCAAAGTCGCTCTCTTAACGCCTCGTCGTGCAACTGACATCCACAACTTTGATTCTTACTCTTAAATAATTGCCCTCACACCGCGTTTTCGCCCCCTTATCTTTTTGATGGCATTATAAAACTGAAAAAAAAAAACATAAAATATAAATGCATAAATCAACAATCCACCATGAACGCACTCGAATAGACACTCATCGCATTGTAAAATTATAAATCCACTGTACCGAGATTATATAATATATTTCATTTATATCGTATAATTTTATAATTTATTTGTGATCAATGTGTATCTGTGTGTGGGGAGGAGGATTACCATACACTCGGTGTTCATTTTTCATCCATCCCTCTATGGGGATTTGCAATTTCAAATCATAATAAGCGCATCAAGATATTATTGTATCATACGATTTTCATAAAATCAATAAACTACAGAAATGTTAACTACAACTGTATTATGGTCTGTAGTAAGCAAAGTATATTATAATTTACTTAGGAAAGTTTTTTTTTTTAAAAGAATCGTTATAAATCTATAACTTTCTTCGTTATACTTCTATTTTTTAAAGTGCCACGATAACGATCGCCTGGAGTTTAAATCTGTCAATTTAATAATAGAATACGTTACTATAATGCGTGTGTAGTTGTTACTTTGAAGTATTTTGTTTTACATTTATCTTTTTGTCACGATTTCACACTTCTTCTGGGGCCGTGTTCACCGAGCGTTTATTGCTACGTAATCGCTATATCTATCGTTTTTCTCGTTCGGTTTAATGGGATATTGTACACAAACACTGGTATTATCGTCGAACAGTTCGATTTCGCCCTTTTAAACACGTCTTGCATTATTATGATATGCACGTCGTGTTTCGTGAACATTGCGATAAACGCTACAAATAAGTGAAACGTAATTTCGACATTCGTGTAGGTACAGGTACATATAATATTATATACCTACCTACTTTAATGCACATTATTTGAGCCCTGCACATGATCATACCTAATAATATATATTCACACACATATTTATATATATATATATATATACGGCATCAGTGGTAGGTTTCGAATTTAGTGCGCATACAGCAGTGGCAATGATACGCATAAACAAATACGTGTGTGTTATAATCGTGTGCGTTATGGTTGAGCGTGAACCTTCAGATAATATAACACGTATCTTTATATGCATCACGCGTTTCGTTAAAAAGGTTTTAAGACGCCATTTCGTGTATGAACACTGACATTTAACACACACACACACATACACACACACAAACACACACACACACATTGTATACACAACCCTGGAGAGCAATATTATATACGCGTGTAGTACGTCTCGCGCCCCGTTGCCCCACTTCGACGGAATATCTCTAATTGGGCCATACGAATGTAAAACACGGACTCGGCACGCCAAGCACTCATCCGGCCGTTATTTAAATTGCCTGACAGTATACACACACGCTTGCGCTTAACGGCGATTCCCACAGGGCATGGTGGCGTAGGCAACGGCATTTGCGATGACGGTGCGGTCGTAAAGAATATATAATATTTAATATATATATATACGTGAGAGGGCGCACTTCGCGTCGTTGCAGTACCTATAACAGTATATTTATATATGACTATACATAGGTATATACTCTCACCTGAAAGGCGATGTTAGTAGCTGTATGATATATACATAACACACACGCTCGGTGGGCTCGCGCGCATATTATAGCTGCGATGTTTTATTTAAAAGGTTGCGATTAAAAACACGGTCGTCGACAACTACTACGATATAAATAGCAAGTACACACACACACACACATATATATAGGAACGGCCTCGTTTACAACGCCATCAACTACCTATATAATAATAATAATAATAATAATAATAGTACCTATACGTTTATTAAACATACAGCGGTCGGGGTAGAAATAATAATTATCACGCACACGAGTTCCGCGGCACGGAAGGCCAACGCCGCCACCCCCTAAATAAGCACTTTAGACTTCTCCGAAAAAATTCGGGCCGCGTGCGGGCGAACGACGAGCGGTGGTGGTTGGGGGTGGACCGGCACGGGGCGCGTGCTATCGTCGTTTCCGGGGGACCCGAACGTTCGTGCGTAACACGTTCGCGTTTCCGAAATCTTTACCGTGACCGGCCTCGTGTAATAATATGACCGAAGTAGTAGTATATATGCATAATATACTATAGGCGTATCGTATTAATTTTTAATATGTGCACCTGTGAGGTGTATAATATATTATATGGTATATTATATAATATGTGTACTGCGAGTTACTACCGTACTCGACCTCGAACCCTTTAGAAACGCATACGAACCATCGGTATTATTACTATTATTATTATTATCATTATTGTTGTAGGTATCCGTTACCGTCATGTGCCCGTACAAATCGGTAGGGTATCCCAGGGTTATGAAGGGAGGGGGGTGGGGCGATTGGGTCGGGGGCGTTTATTTTCACTCGGAAACCCGTATCGTTTTCGCAATGAAACCGAAAACCTCCGGCGTACAATATATTATAACGATGAAATATCATCGTGCGTTTTTCATGATTCATCGAATTTTAAAAAACTTATTTACGGACGTGGTGGTTATAATATACAGTCCGCGAAAAACGTCCAAAATACTATTT
>PVMI01087275.1:0-11946 GCA_008528875.1 Aulacorthum solani
GTATCATTTATATATCTGTTCTAACCACTATAATTCTTTAGTTAGCAACAGAAAAATTGAGAAAGCACGTAAAGCAATTAATGACCAAATATTAAAGGATACTCAATCAAAGGTTAGCGAGTTGGCTAAATCAGTGGAAATTTGGAAAAGACGAAGTAAAGCATTAGATGTTGAAATTACTGTTTTAAGAGTGCAAATACAAAAATTATTATCAAAGTCTGAATCTGATAACCAACTTATTGATCAATTAAAAGTATTGTTAATATATTGTTATATTAACATAAACATTATATACTTATCACTATTTTTTTATATGTTTATAGGCTGACTTAAGTGATAATAATATGCAACGGTTTAAAACAAAAGACTCAGTCACCAAACTAGAGGAATCAATTTCATCACTTCAGTCAAAATATGAAAAAGTTTGATTGAGTATACATTAAGAGTTAATATTATTATGATTTTAAAAATTAATTATGATCATAGGCAGCAAAAATAATTGAGCAACAAACATCTGATTTGAATGATAGAGACATGAAAATATCTCATTTAGAATCTAAAATACTAAACATAAGTGAAACAAATCAGTAAGTAATAAAAGTAGTAGGTATATGACGATTCATAAAGTACCAAATACTGAATTAATACTTTACAGAGATCGTAATATGTGTTCAATAGATTTTACAGATCCTAAAGAAATTTTTATAAAGGTAATAAACTAATAGCTAATGAATATCATTAAGAAGTTATAATATAGTTTTATTAAATAGAAATTGAATGGATTTGAAAACCAACAACTCATGGACCTACTAAGTATAGCTCACAATAAAATTTGTGAACACATTCTAAATGCTACTGATTTTAAAGTAAGTACATTATAAATAAATATTTTGTGACATTAATGGAATAATTTATTTAAAAGAATAAATACTTAACGGAAAAACAAAAGTTACAAAAATTTGAATCTAAGATGGGGTGCTTAAGTTCATCATTCAAACAAAGATCAAATAGTATTTCGTACCATTTGAAACATGAATTAAATCCAAATGAAAAACTAATAGAATTACAAAATAAGTAAATAGTACATTGTATGCATTAATAATAATTGAGATTGTAATAAATAATATTTTATAACATTCAGACTAGAACTGGTCGAAGAAGAGCGTGCTGCTTTTAAAGAAAGATTGGATACACTTATAATGTTGAATAAAGAAAATGTACATACATTTACCCAATCATTAAACAATATGAAACAGCAGTTAATACATTAAATGAATACTGAAGTTGAATTATCTATATTTAACATAGTTCATGCTTCTTTGTATGGTTAATCATTTTTAATAAAATTCAAAAGAAATACAATTCTTTCAAAAAAATTTACCTGCAATTACCTCCACATATCCACACGAAACAGTAAGATAATCTATTGTATTTTGATAAAATACTTAACATTAAATTTACTCGTTTTAACTGTCTGAAATTGGCAGGAATCATTATTACTAATTCAATTAACAAAATCAGCTTTTTTTATTATACGTAATACTTGTACAATAAAATAAATCACTCTAATATATTAATATGTAATTCAGTTACAGCTTTTATTAAAAAATAAAAACTTATTTTGTACATCAAGTTTATAACAAAACATTAAATACATTACTAATTAATTTAACACAAATTCATACAAATATTATAAAATACACAATCTGACAAATATATAATAACACTAACATTATTTTGAGTTCAGTCTTTTTTACTTACATATTAATTGTCCTTGTTATTAAACTCTTCAAAGTCTATAGAAGAGTTATTTTCAGATAATTCAATAATAGAGTCGTCATGTGGGATTTGTAAAGAAGGTAATAATTTAGCAATTCTACTTTCCATTGAATTTAGAAATGGTGAATCTTTATACTCTGGCAAACTAATAAATGTTAAGAATAAGCGTAAAATCTGAGGAGGTGTAAGATCGCCAAACTGAGTAAATATTGTGTATCCTTGGGCAATAAAATAAGGCCCACAACCAGGAATCCACTGCCTAAAAGTAAAAAACAATTACCAAATTATGATTACTAGGAAATAAGTAAAATAAGAATCTATTATCTACACTTACTCTAACATTGGTATTACAAAATTTTTACGGCTTAGGGTATGATGCTTGACAAAATACCAATATGGTTTGAATAAATCTTCTGTTAAGCCTTCTGAATCTAAAATCTCTCGACGGCCTACAACCTTTGCTAAGACCATATACTTATCATCTGCTTCCTTCAACTAAAAATAAATTTGAAAACGAATATAATACATTTAATTTTAATTAATTTTTAGAAAACTAATATTATTTTTATAGGTTACCTCTTTAAAACGGACATTTTTACTGGCAGATTTTGAAATATGTGGTGGATAAAATGCTTTCCTTGGATAAGTTTTTAATGACTCTATATCAAAGATAGTTTGAAATAGAATTGTTTGTGTTTTATAATATTCTTTATCAATAATTGGTTTACAAGAATACCTCTACAAATAAAATGAAATGTTAATATTACATATTATGTAAAATTATAAAATAGATTTTGATATAGATAAATTTTAGTCTTCAATGGCTTACCTTAAATACTGATGGTGAGAGTAAAAAATAAAATTCTGGTCGACCATAAACCATCAGTCCAGTTTGAAATATAAAACTATAGATCAAATAATTTATAAACTTCTTATTTGGTAATGAAGCAATTATTTTAAGTGACGTCCCTATAAATATAAATTATTTTTAATTCAATACTTTAAAAGTATATGGAAGTTAAAAAAAAATTGTATACATTCTTCGTTCCAAGGTTGTTGTGGTAAACCAATACTTGATAGAAATTTTGTAACTCGGTCTCCTCGATCCATCCGATCTTGAAATCCAAACTTCCATAGCAAGAGAAAATTCCCATGGTTGATTTTAATTCGGTTCCCATATTTTGAATGAGCTGCCTAGAGTTAAAATAACATATTAAACATTTTATACAAATTCCATAGGTAGGTGCCATATAATAGTCTACTAAAGTAAAAAAAAAATGTAATACTAACCATTAAAAATTCTTTGAACACATTATAATTATTTTCATACACACATAAATTGTAATTAGGTTTTTTCAATAAATGTTGTGTAATCAAACACGGACCAGGGTTGGCTTCAATTATTTCAATTTGTTTTTTACCATATTTTTTAGTCAAGTGTACAGATATTGTGTCTGATATATCTTCTAAACATGTTTACAAATTAAATAATAAAAACATAAGAGATGTGCTCTTGTTATAAATAATTTTCTTATCTTTACAACAAACCACAATTAATTAATAATTAATTTAAATTGTATTATATCAATTTAACCATCATTATAATATTATATTATTTACTTGCTACATCATCGCAGAACACGAACATGCTCTCGGGATACTTGAGTTTTTTGAAAGAACCTAAATTGTCACTTATACTCGGTGGTACATTTAATGGTTTTGCTGCTGAGGAATAATACCGTTTGCGCCAGGTCCATTTAAAAAAGGACTTAGACAAAATCCAAACATTACTTTTTAAATTCATATTTTTATTTATAGTAGATGTGCATAACTGCAGTCAAAAAATAATTCTATAATGGACGATCTAGTGATAAATATTAAATATGTTCCGTGTTGCAGTTTAATTCAAATTTTAAACTCAAAAAGTTAGAAATAATAACCAATAAGTAAATGTGCTTACTTTTATCAGTGAATAGATATGAGATATCTATCTGAATTGCAATGGATGAATGTAATCAATTTTGTGATATTATCACGGCTATAGATAATATTTTTGAATACCTTAATCATGGCTTTCACTACAATATTATTATGGTTTATGACCCACAGATATAATATATTTATTATTATATCATAATAATATTTATATATATATATATATATATGTATCATAGCCAAATTTACTACACATACAGCAGCCGTGACTGAATAATATACACTTTGTCATGGCAACTAGCACCTTCTACTTTCTAGTTAATGTATAACTGTAGACAACTTCCAGTTTTAGAATAGGAATAATACTGTATTTTTAGTATTTTCTTTTATAGCTCTACGCATGATAATGTAATAAATGACTACTAGTTAGTAACAGTTGGAGTGGCCAAAATGTAATCCGAAGACCACCAAAATAAAATTAATGGACTTGAATCTATTATATAAAAATATATGTTCGTGACTTGAGGAGTAATAAGGACTCCTCGACCACTTAACAGATATTGATGATATAAGATATTTATTTTTATGAATAGACAAATTTTTATTCCGAAATTCAACTTCTAAACGTTGACTCAAGGTCTTTGCAGTGACCTTTTGTTTCGGCTCACGAAAATCGAATATTATTTTGTTTATTTATAAATAGCCATATAGGGTTGCTATTGGTTACACAGAATAAAATAGTTATGGATATAATTCGTTTTTGATTTACATCAAAATAAGAAAATTATTTGAATGGAAATCATAATTTGACGTCTTGGCAGCGACACTATTGTCATTATCCTATATTTCATTTAAATTTAAGCTTCAAACATTCATAAAAATACCTGTGGAATACTGGAATTACACTGAACTTTTTTTTTAATCCAGTCTTAAACACAATTTATGAGAAACCATGAAGTCGGTTTTCAAATTTTAGGAATAAATATTAAGTGTTTAGAATTTTTTAACTACAAAATAATTTGTACATTTCGAGATTTTGACGAATTTTGTCAAGATTCTAACTAAAAATTTTCACTTGAACGAAAACAAGCATTGTGACTATACATTTTTGATATTTTTAATTTGTATAACAACTTATAAGGAATATTTTCAAAATTTCCCTACTGCAACTCTTAAGTATTATAGACATATTGAAAAATTCAATTCAGTTTTCAGAAGTCTTGTAGTAGGTTAGGTTTATTGTGTACACCGACACACATCACACCTGTACAATTGTCAAAAATTACCTACATTCAAACAAGCATAGATCCTTAACCGATCAAGGCACGACACATACTGATCCACAAAAAATCCAATTTTAGACAAACAAAATTATGTAGGTACTAGAAACTAGAATGAAAGACATTTAATTTTCATAATTAATATGAATGTATTACTTAATAATTACTTTATTTGGAATCATCGTCTGTCAATTTCACGATTTTCGATAAAGCATCACTTTTATATTGTATAGTGGTAACGTTGAATTTTGATGATTTTTATACAGAAATTCTGAAAAGTAATTCCTTTCAATCTTTTATTTTAGGTAATTACATTTTATCTTAAGTTCTGAGTTCTTAGCAACTTTCAACCTACAAGTAGACTATGATGTTATATATTGATATTGATATTCACATAACAGTATTTTTCAAATATTATTTAAGATTACTTTTGTTTTGTAAATTTATTAGAATATAGAATTACAGTATAATACTATAATATAATAAAACAATAGTTTAGATATTACACTTGTTTTTGTTTTTATTAAACATAATATTTTTTTGTTACAGCTGTAGTTGTTTAAGTTCAGCTAATAAACCATTTTCAAGTTTTAGTCTTGCCATTTGATTGTTATCCAACTCTTTACCAGAAGATTGTAAAGTTTTGAAACGATTGATACTTTTTAAATCCTGAAAGAAAGCAAATTTCAGTATTATTTAATAACTACTATATCTAAAAAATAATAAAATAACAATAATAAAACATACAGATTGAATTTTTTTAATCCTTAATTGTTTTTCGTTATCTTTGGGATCATCAATTGTTTTTACAGCACTTTGTTTATTATCGTTTGAGTCTTCTTCATCTTGCAGTTGTTTTGCTTGTCGCTTAGCTTCACGTTTCTTTTTCATCTTTAAATAAGCTTTTGATTGGTTTTCTAAAAATTGTTAAGATATTTTGTAGATTGGTATTGTTAATTAATTATAATTGAACTTAAGTACACAATTGTTTCAAATTTTAGATTTGCCAAAAAAAAAAAAAATTTGTTAATTCAAATATTTTGTATGTTATTACATTAAAAACAAAAAATTAACTGTATTTCTTAACATGATTATACAGTAAATAAGAACATACTTGTTTCTAACGATGAATCTTCGTGTAAAC
Source organism: Aulacorthum solani (assembly GCA_008528875.1). Taxonomy (NCBI): domain Eukaryota; kingdom Metazoa; phylum Arthropoda; class Insecta; order Hemiptera; family Aphididae; genus Aulacorthum; species Aulacorthum solani. The sequence continues at coordinate 6,139 of PVMI01087275.1, forward strand.
TAGTGGGTTTAAAATCAGAGTTTCGGGCATGTGGTGGTCGATAAACTTGTTTAGAAGCTGCAAGTTAGAAACACAAAAAGGAATTTGATTTAATAATAAAATTAATATGCAAATAAGTGTTTAGAAATATTAGAATAATGATTAAAATAACTTGCCAATTGGTTGACTAGAAGCGATTCCTTCAACAGCTTTGTAAACTATGTTGGGTGTCTTAAAAGTACCTTGAGGATAATTTTGCCAAACAACTTGATATAGTTCATCTTTTCCCCAAGGTTTTTCATGTAATAAAGCACCACTATAGTGCCAAATTTTATAGCCATTACTTACTTTTAGTCGTGGTGCAGTTGTAGCAGTTACAAAATGTTGACCATTCGGAGACCATTGAAGAAATGTAGTATCAGGTATTTCTATTTTTTTTATCTTTTTCTTGCCATTTATATCCCATAACTCTGCGTTTCCTTGCACGTTACCAAACCCAGCTAAGAGAAGAAGTATTTAAAGAGTTAAAGAAATTTATATATATATATATATTTACATACATAATTTGTTTTAAATTTAAATTTAATAATAATTTTTTGATAAATAAAGGATATTATTTCCAAATGGATTGTAGTAGACTGCATTAAATGTTCCAGTTCCAAACTCTATTACTGGGTCGCATTTTAAGTTGTATAAAGTTGCTTTTGCAGGCATAAAACCATAGATAACACAGAATTCGTTAGAAGATGGACTCCAGGCAGCATTATATAAAGGTCCTTCTTTATCTAAATTGGAAAAATTAATCAAAATTAATACATTTTTAAAAAATATTAAAATGTAAAATATATATTAAATTCCAATAAAAGTTAAATTACTTACTCACTATAACCTGAGATGTGTCTCCTTTTGAAGTTATCAGATGTAGACCTTGTTTACCATAATACGATGCTCCTGTTTTATCGACATCGGTACTTGTTAACATTAAGGATGCTGTTCCTTTCTGGTTCCAAAATATTTCTACTCTATCAGCCTAAATATTTACAAATTATGAAATATGAATAGAACTAACATTAAGAATAATTTTAATTATTAAATTCTTGAAAAAAAATGTTTATAAAAATTGTTATTATACCTGAAAAAAACTTTTATTTGCAACAATAGTGCTGAAATCTGGATATTGAAATAGACGACCATTTGAAGGACCAGCTTTAGCTGAAATAACAAATTAAAATAACCAACCAATCAGTTTAAAACCCAATTTATTATTATTATATTATTTTTAATACTGTGTTTCAGGGTGTTTTAGCAATATAATTGAGGTTAAAATGCATTAATTGTTCCCCAAAAATATATCCTTATTCAGACTGAAATTTGATACTACTAAATAATTAACTGCACACTCTGTATATATAAACCTTATTTTGATTTAAATAAGACTAATGACTATAATTATATTAAGTTAGTTTAATGTTAAGTATTAAGTTATATATATAATTTTTATTAGTTGCACTAACATATGTCAAAAATATAATTAGTAATTAGTTAATACTAGGTATTTAAGTACCTGGAATAAAGCAAAGAATATTAAATGGTTGATTTCCTGGAGATATTGAATAATTATTGAGTTTAAGTCCTTTAATTCTATGTACAATATTATCAAAATTAGAATTCTCGTAAAATAATACATCGCCATTCAAAAACCGAGCACAAATTTTCTCATCAGAAGACCACTGCGGAGTCCTATAAAATACAGCAATATTATACCAATAAAATAATTTTTTATTTAAAAAATTATTATTATTTATTTATTTTGCATGAATACATAAATATAAATATTGTTTCAAAATGTTTATAAATTATTATGATATATTTTACCAAAGTTTATAATCTCTGTATTCTAAACTTTTCACTAGTTGTCCATCAGCTGTTTTTAATATGTGCACATTAGGACTGCCTTTTGGATTACTTGGTGTCGCTATGAATATTAAATAAATACAATTATATTATACTCATATATACAGATAAATTAAAGACATCATACCAATTTTTATATATCTGACAGGTATGTTGAATAGAAAAAAAAAACACTAGGTAAGCTTTTTTTTTTTTTGATTTTAATGATATTTTAAAAATAACTTAATATTTAATTATTTTTTTTATATCTGGTGTTTAAAATAATTCAACAATGTATGATACATATTCAACAGCTTGATTTGCTGTATACTGTGTGTGATGGACAGAGATAATAACTAATGGTTGACATCCTTTTAAATAAGCACACTCATTATTTTGTGGTTAGCTGGCAAACTCACATCCTATCACCACAAAATAATGAGTATTATTTTTATAAATGTATAATTTTCTATTTACTCATAAATGGCTCATAGACAACCAAATAAGTTCCTTTACTGCTATATGCTAACTGTGCAGCTTTTGGATAGTCAACTTCAGCAATAGTCTTCCAATCAGAAGTTTTAACAATTACGACCCTTACAGAAAATATGAAATTAATACATTTTTAGAAAAACATCAATCCTATACTTACTTGGAATTGTTAATCCAAGCAAAATGTTTTCCATTCGGACTGAACAACATAAACTTGCATGTCGATGAGGCATCCGATGGAAATTTAGAGACTTGATCATATGGGGATTCACTCTGATACAGTGTGAAACCTGTAGAGCCTCGGACTAAAATAGATGAAATAAAATATTATTACAATTATTCACACATCATACATAATATATAATAAAAAATTACCTGCTAAATTAGGAATAGCCATATTTACTTCAATTTCTTTATTTGTTAAATACCTATGGACTTGATAATTATCAAATGCAAAAATAGTTTAGTAACAGAATGAATAAAATTGATAAAAACTCTCAGGTCCTCATTATCACAAATCGCACCAATAACATCATAAAAACGAATAAAATAATATTAAACTGAAGAACTAAATGAAAAAAAAAGTTAATTTAAAATTATTATCAAAATTCAAAATTTGATTTTCAAATATTTATTATTTAAATATTATATACATTTTATGTTTTTGAGGTTAATTGTCAAGGAGTATAGAAAATTAGAACCAGTGTGACCTACTGAGCTTTCATATATTAATATGTATAAAATATTATTTGTTCTGCGAATTGACTTTTTAAATGTCGAGTTTAAAAATTATAAAAAATACCTAAGACCATTGTCGGACACACCAAAGGCCCTGAGCTTTTTGTTGTTGTTATTAGCTTACAAGCAGAGCCCCCAATAAACGGGTCAAAAAAGCTTCACGCACACGGTGACAAGATTTTTGTTTCAATTGTATTTTAGTTTTCTTATTACAATCACATTTATTTAACTTTGAATTCTGATGTTCCTCCATTAGTTGGCTTACAATACAATATAGCTCGATAACATTTCGGCTGGTGGTGTATGAGGAGGAATAAGTTATACACTAACCCACTAGCCTAACCATAATCAATGAAGAACAAAATAGAGATTTCAGAGGAAAACTCCGTCTGAGGTCTTTTACATGTCAAGCTGACAATGCTTAAGACTTGAGTTCTGCGTATATTCATGTACCTACGTCCTACATAGTTCATAGTCTCGAATTGAACAATTTAATAACAAATCATGATCAAAATAAATAATAATCAATTAAGAATTAAAATCAAACAATACCTACCTAATTAATCATCTAACTAGTAACTATATAAATCATTAACATATTTAATGCCATTGGAGGTGCTATGTAGTGGGCTTGTGAGAGGCATGAGCTCTAAGCCCTAAGATAATAACTGTACATCCTATAATCTAAGGCTAAGCCGGCCGAGCCGTCTCCCACACTGTACATAGGTATTATTGCGAATACATAGTAGCATGGGCTCTTGGAATATGGATAGGTATTTACCCATAATTGTCGTAAAACAAAAAAAAATATTCAAATCTAACTCAAACAGAGTGATAAGTGGCAATTAGCAAGTACTCATTCCCTTATTAACTAGATATATTCAAAATCTGATTTTGGGAATATTTAAGTACTCTTATAAAGACCATATTTACAAGTGATTGAATTGTATGTATCATTTAAGGCGTAGGTAGTCTGTGGTGATATAAAATTATTTTTTCAACGAGAACTTGTAGGGACCAGCTTTTACTGCAAGTATTGTTAATCAACTGTCGATTTTTATTGAAAACGTTGAAGCATTTAAATCGAAATTCGTACGATTATAAATAAACTTAATGCGCAATGATGAATAATAATAGTAGTATATTATATAAATTATAAAATATATGTAATATTTAGTCTTGGACTTATTGTACTTGAACAATTAGACAGTTGGACTAGACGTTGAAAACTTTTATGAATCGTACAATTTTAATACATTTATATTAATTAATAATTACGATAATTTTCAAATTTGTATAGCCTTCAAATATCTTTTAAGCCTATTCGAATGTATCCTGGTCTATCATGTATATTTGTAAATATAGATAGTTCTTATTCTTTCAAAAGGCTTATAATTGTTGAAAAATTTGAATTTTAAAAAAGAAAAAAAAATCAGGGTGAGCATTGCATCATGCAAAACCAAAACTGTGATATTATTTTCAATATTAGAGTAAATTCACCTATCATTAACTTTAAACTAAGAAAATTACCTGTCTCCTTACGTTGGCCTTTTTTAAGATATTTTAGTTTTCAAACAATTTATATCTATAATCATTTTTAAATTATAATAATTTACACGTTCATAACTTACACACAAATTAAAATATCATAAATTAGCCAAAGTATAGGGACACAGGTAATGTTCTTAACTTCAATATTTTGATAGCAAGTGAATTCACTCCAATTTTAAAAGTAATAATACAGGGTTGGTTCTGCTAAACGTAAATTTACTATGTTGCGAGTTCGGGTCAGGGAGAGAAAATATATAGTGAGCAAACATAAGAAATCTAAATATATTTTTCCTATCCAATTTTTTTGTCACTGCAACTACTACAATTAATATTTATGAGATGCAAGTGATGCACATTTATGTGGTGGAAAAAAAGACAAGTCAATGTTTACGACCTTGAAATATGATTGTTCTTAGTACCTATATATGTTACCTATAAAAATATGTGTATAATGTAGTGTGTAGATACTGTACTACACTATACTACTGTGTACTATGTGCCTATGTCCTATTTAGTAGAATAGCACCCTACTACCTATATTGTTTATAAATTATAATACAAAACACCAATACCTATATAGTTTATTTCAAGACTAGAAAATACTACAAAAAATGGTTATCAAGTGTCAGAATTCAGCAATATAATATATTAGGAATACTATACCTAGCTAACTATTTTTTGAGTAGGTAAATACGTCAAACACAAATCTTCAAACACTATTCGAGAGGTAAGAAAAAAATTCGAGTTATCGTCTATGTATCATCGACTTTAATCACATAATAATAATAATAATACATGATAGATTCTTTGATTGTATCATTAATATTAGGAGTATTGTGATTTGTGTAACATATTTAATAAATTAATATGAATTAGTATGATGATTGATATAGTGTTAAGGGGACGTTATTTATGAGTTATAACTTTAAAATGTAAATACTTTTAGATCGAAATACGCCCTGAATGATTTTTTGCTTCGGAATATGAAACAAAAAATTTATGTAGGTATGTTGTCTGTGTTAAAACTCGAAGCTTTACTTTTTAAAGTAAAATGTTGATATTAATGGAAAAGAGGCAGTAGGTACTTAATTGTGTATCTATAGAGTGTTGTCATATCCTCAAATAAGTCAATATCTTTAAAGTTTAAAATTTTAT
>PVMI01087296.1:0-14772 GCA_008528875.1 Aulacorthum solani
TACACACATTATTATCTACTATTATTTATATTTTTTATTAGTGTACTAGGAAATATAAGGAAATTAAATAAAAAAAGTGGAAAAATATTATTCATAAATCATAAATTCATGCACGAACGAGTTGTTTTCTAGATAAAAGTGTGCAATGTGGTTGCAACCATATATTTTCAGTGAAAGTACAGATTTTCTTTTACATTTAGTATGTTAAAATTTTCTTGAAATTCTTCATAGCTTATAATTAAACAAAATATCTGATGTGTGTAATAATATTTTTTGTTAAATAAAAATAAGAACAGGTATTATATTAATATTATACGGCCATAATTGGCTTTCAATGAAACTTTTATTTATGAGTCGTTAGAAATCCAATATTATTCTTTGTGTTTTTTATATATGTCCTCCTATTTATTTATAGTCCAGCCCACTTATACAAAAAGTACTAAAAGTTCAGAATTAATTCCCAAACAGCTGAATTTCGGTACACAACTAGTTTATACCTCACTAATAAACATATATTAAAAGTCCCGACACCTCAGGCATAACCTTCCACCCATTCTCAAAAGGGTATTGCGCTCCTTTCACGAGTTTTGCTTATAACTCGTTATTGGTCCAGTAACAATATCAAGATGAATATAATGAAAATTAATGACCATGAAATCTACCATAGAAAAAATATTCTTTTAATATTTATGTTCTGCGGTAAGTATTATATTAAAACATTTTTTTTTCTGTTCATGCAAAAACTGCAATCAAATGCTAAAATAACATATTATGACAAAAATTAAAGAGCAGATAATTTTACACATTATTACGTTAAATTATTATAGCGATCTTAAGTTTAGTTACTATAAAAATTCATATTTAAATTTAAACTTTGTCAGACACGTCAAAATGATGGCATGGTCTCATTCAATGAATTATATGGCGTTATACCATAAATATTATTATAGTTAAGTCCTTTATATATTTTGATATATTTTGAATTACTGTTGATAATATCCTTCAAGTGGACGTGCATTTTGCAGTTACACATGACGACGAGCGACGGTATTAACATCGCCCAATTTAGAGCCGCATTCGAATGTTCGTTTATGTGAATCTTATAGTTTTTTTTAATAAGCAACATTAATCTTACGTTAATTTAGAAAAAAAAATTTAATGTGTTAAAAATGATGTTGAATTGAAATTAAATAACAGCGCACCTGAAACTGATAAAATTATAACTGCGGTATCTTAAGACTAGATAAGAAATTGGAAAATACTTAATGGATAGGTTCGCTGCATGAAACTTTTTAACAAATGATTTTTTTAAATGTAAGGTGTAAAAACCGCCCGCGCTCGATAGGTTATAAAATGTTATGTAGATGCTATAAAGTTTTAAATGACGCTTCACAAAGAAATATTATTTTTAAAATTAACACCTAACGTATACTCACGCACACCAACTTAAATCAATATGTGTTTAAAGTATACTTCACCACAAACCACCGTATCCACAGTGAATCGTAAAACGTTGTCGATATGATTATATTATTGTTGTTGTTATTATTTTTTTTATTGCATTTTACCCATTCAATTGCCAATCACTCTTTTTTAGTCGAATCGATGGCGGTGGCGGCAGTGACCCCGTCATCTCGTTTTATGTTGTCTCTCTCTACATTTTCCTTTTACCTTTTTCACTTCTCTCTCTCACACACACACACTGGTAGATCGTATAATTTTTTTTGATACCCTTTGCGCGTCCCCCGCGATGGCTGTTTGCTACCGAATTTCCTCCACCACGGGGTTAAATGGGCCGTATAACCGGAACCCGAAGGTTGATATTTGTTCGCCGATCACGTAAGCTGCGTAAAATAAATAATGCGATTGGCCCGCGTCCAACCGGCAGCAACGGCCGGATGGACCATAATCACATATATAGTCCACGGTGCGAAGCTCTGATAGCGAAGTCTGTCTTGTGTGATATTGTCGGACGACCAAATATAGGTGATAGGACGGGGGAAAAAAATAACAATATAAAAACATTTTGTTCGTTTCATACCTATATATACGTATATATTTTTAATATAATATAATTTTGTGTTCTGCGTTTATAATTTTTTATGAACAGAAGAAAACATAGTAGAAAAAAATATATAATCGCACACTTGGATTTTCCTATATAGTACACGTCGCGTCCTGTCTCGTTAAAAATAGTAGTTATAATAATAATAATAATAATAAAAACAATAATAATATTAATAATAATCATATTAAAACAGTAGACACACGTAACTTTTAATTATAATTGGAGATCTTTTCTCATGATCCATTAAATTTACGACCACCACTGTTGTTGTTGTTGTCATCGTTCTCTCTTCATTGTACTGACTTCGCACCGTGTGCTGCACGAGAATGCGTTTCGAACACCTTGCATAAATAAAAACACGAGGTAATGCCACAGATATTTGTAGGGTCGGTTCGTTGTGCAATCGTTGGCAAACATTTTCAAACGCATTCAAAGTTGCTTACTGGAACGTTTTTTTTTTAAAAAAAGAAAACAAAAAAACTTAATGAGTGACCCTAAATGAAATGGGTATTGTTTTTTTCCTTCCCACCTAGCCTAAATCAGGTCAAACAATGTCCTTTTCGGTCACCTATGTTATACTATAGTACCTAATGGTTGTCTGACACATGGCCACATTTGCAGTTGTAGTAGTAAGGTCAGTTGTGTAGTCGTGTATTAGGTACATTTAGTACACTCTTTGTATATTAAATTAAATATTTATTGAAATAGTATTTAATATTAATATTAAATTTGTATATAGAAAAGCGTATAGCTAATGATGATATTTTATTGCTACCACGAAATAATATATTAATATTTTTTTATGCAAATCAACTATTGTACTGAGCTGCAGATTGTAATTTTAATAATGTACATCGGTACTAGGAAATTCCCTATGCAAATAAATAATTTAAATGGATTTAATTCAATAGAACAGATGTGGGTGAATATATATAACATAATACATAGTGTACAGTATATTTAAACATTAAAGAAAATATATAGTGACTTGTTACTTCATACTACTGTTATAATGTTGTACATACAAACAAGAAAAGGCAATAATATTATAATTCGAATTACTGTCTGAAACATCTGGCTATTTTTAAATTATTGTTTTTAAAAATTTATAAAATATTGATTTTTATTTACAATGTTTAGTGATTAAAATGATTCTTACTATTCACTGTTCTGCTGATATTCTCAATATGTTCTCAGTATTTTTCAGTATATTTTCACATCAAAATGAATTGAGGATGACACGCAAGAAAATTTCTATGAATATAGTATTTGAAAATTTACTAGGTAAACTAGTAAGAGTTATTATTACCCATTAATTTAATACAAGAAAATTATTTTTTCTTTTAAAAAAAATATTTCCATGTCTATTACATAAAGAATTATACATTTAAATATATATAATTCAAATGTGTGATATTCAATTGTTTAAATATTTCTAAGTTGTATTGATAGTTGATGGGTTTTTGTCTACGACACTTAATTTAAGTAACTTAACTAACTCAACAGCAACATCATTAAATGGCCCGATTTTATACAGTTTTTTCTTTTAATTACTACCATTTAAAACTAGTATGTTATAAAATAAATATTTGTGTAGTCATGATAAATATTAATTAAAAAGTTATATTACAACAAATTAAAAGTACCATTGAGTAATTGATATTTGAAAACAATCGTTTGCGATTAGTAGCGACATGCACGTACCTATATTGCCTATACGTTACGCCGTTCTACACATTATTGGTGTAAAAAAAAGTTAACCAGTCTTCGAAGATGAATATTTCACTGGCATCTTACTGAAACTATCACAATAGTATACCACAACTTTCACTTATGTAAGCCTCTTTCGTACTTATGTCACCCGTGGGTTAATATTTCTCTGTGCTGTATCTCCCTACCGTGTTCTCAAATGGCTTATGTATTATTATTATCCAAGGCTGTACTTACATCAATGATGCATTTTATAAATGTGTATTTATGAATCTATAGTGAAGAAAACGCAAGTAGAAAGTACATTTTTTTCGTATGATAACTGAGTAAAAAATCACGAATAATTCAACAGATACCCACAATATCATATTCTAGTACTCCCTGTCGCCTTGGAAAACTCTTACAGTTTATACCTTTTATGTCTTTGTCATTTTTTCATAAGTACTTTTGTATGTTTGTTTGTATAAATTGTAATACATTCAAATAAAAAATAACTTAAAGGTGTATGAGTAGGTAATAGCGGCTAGCTACTAACTAGGTAATTATTATAATATTATGTAAATATTAAAAATATAAATATATTATATGCACATATTTTAGTAGTAATGCTTATCTCTGTTTACTTCATGTTGACCGGGTTAATTTAGAAAACGACACCCAAAATATAATGTGTAAGCTCGGTTACTACTTGTAAACCGATACTAGAAAAATATTGTACAATCGGCTCATATTTATGTTGAATAATGAAATTATTTTTTTACATTTTTGAAACTGTTTGAAAATGACTATGAGGTCTATGACTATATGAGAACAACACTGACCTGGAAAATCCACAAAATAATTAATTAAATATTAAAAATATGGCGGCCTAAATAATTACACATTTTTGCAACACCAAAGGTTAAAAAAAATTATACGGTTTTTTTCTATTTATTTTTTGCCTATGGGTTTTTGTACTTTATGGTTCTTTATAATACAACCAGTTTTTTTGTCAGTTGGGTACACAAGAGTTGAAATTTGAATAGAACTAAACCCGAAAAATTAAGGAAATCTACAGATTAAAATTCACAAAAAACTCACCGTTTATCCAAAAAAGCTAATACGACTAAGAACAAAATTTTAATCAACGTGCAATAATGTTGCCATATAATTTAATTGGCTATCAATTGATTTGGTACATTAAATTTTTTAAACTGAAAATTCAAGTGTAACGAATAATAACAATAATATAAATTGTAAAATGAGATATAATATACATTATACGTATAAATCAATTGTGAGATAATAATGTTCTAAGTCATAGCTATAAATTGAAAAAAAATCATTATCTTATAAAAAATAGGGCTACATAAAATACAATGGGTTAATAAATAATAAGTTGTTATAAGTTACCTTTATGCCAATTCATGGATGCCAACATATTCTTAATATTTTAATAAATTAACTGAATTTTCTACCACGTATTATATTTATTTTTAATATTTACTATTTAGTATTTTGTTTTTGTTTTTTTCTTTTGGCAATTCTTTTTCAATTGTATTATTAAAATTTCGTGTTCAATTATATAATTCTCAATCGTCATTTACCAAAAATTAAAATCTGAACTCAAAAAATAAAACCAGGTTTAACCTCATGGGTGTAATCTACCCGTTACCAAAAGTGTACCTCTCTTGTCCACCAATACAAATACCTATTATGAATAGCAAATCAGTTAAAGCTTTGAAGAGCGGAGTAGTGGACAAACATTTTTCAAGGTACTCAACCTGAGTCACTTAATTTAGCTCATCTAAAATATAAGCACTTTCACAAATTAACCTAGTATTCGTTAGAAATTTGGTTTGTATACATCGACGATTTTAGGAAAATGTTCTAATTCAGAATATTATGAAATAAAAAAGTATGTTGTCACTCTTAAAAGTAAAAACGTTACAAAAAGTAAATTTTATAATTTTTTTTTTTTTTGGTGCTTATAAACGAGTTTTAATATTTAAAAATGTATTAAGCATAATATCTACTTATTATATGAATTTTAATTTAAATTTTAAATTTTTATTAGTTGCTTACAAAAGTTGATTGTTGTTTCTTAACTATGTTTATTATATAATCATTAAAGTACTAAACTAAATAGCAAATCCTACCAAACAAGTAAAATATTAATTGTTAAACATATTACTTAAAATTAATTAAGTTAATAAGCTAAGCTGCATAACGTGATAGTTCTATTCAGAATCATTATTCAAGTTCTTGATGGGATTAATTAATTTCAAGTAATGAATTTTGTAGATATTCAAATCTTTTTTAAAAAAAAAAATAGTTTTATTTTTATTTTTATTTTTTGAATTGTGCTTTCAGTTTAATATTGACAATTATATGTATTATATTACACTAAATATGCTTTTTTATATCAATGTTTATTACAAAATAAATAATAAATTTTAGTTTTTTTGCTGTACTTAAGTTACAGAACAAATGTTTTAGTTCACGTTTTGAATATTTGTGTCTAAATTTTAAATAAATAAACTCTTACTCTAGAATATAAAAACAGGTAATAAAACTAAAACGAAACCTTTTTTTATTGGTATTATTCAAGCTGTTTTGGTTATATTGGTTGAGTGTAAATAACATAATGCATATTAAAATAGTTGTGCTAAATTTATTCTGGTTCCTTATAAATATTTTTAAAAGTGAACTCATTGAATAACTAAAGATATTTTATAGTTAAATAAACTGTAGAGAAAATTAAAAAAATACCTATTTACTATCGAATATCGATCGTAAATTCAACTCGCATCATTTATCACCACCAATATTTTACGATAAATATATCGTTTACACATTTGAAAAATATTAATACTTCCAAGTTGTTTTCAACCCAAAATTTTTTTTGCTATCTTACAATTAATGTCTGCTACCACGAAATTAAATATTTGTTCTAATTTATTAAATAGTTGTATAATTGTCTAGGAAGTATGTGAACAATCCGTAGTTGTGTATTGTTTTACATAATAAATTCCTTAGAATGTTTTAATAACAAATTTTATTTTTCACAAGTAAAATAACGATTAATAAAATACCTACCTATTAATTATTATTTTTTAAAGTAAATTTCAAAACGATTTTTTGTCTTAATTATATTTTAAAGTGTGTTTGTATTGTGCAGTATCATTTTTCAACCATTCTATATTTTTTTGTCACATGAACGGGATGAAATGTCATCTTAAAATTTAACCATAATTACTTTCTTATAGCATTCGCAAAATTATTTCTGTGATGGGGGGGGGGGGGGTGGGGGGGAAAGGGGGGGGGGGNNCCCCCCCCCCCCCGGGAGGAGAAAGTGGGTGATTGGTTAAAATTATTTTTTTGAATTTTTTCTCCATACCCATTAAGAGTTTCCACACTAATACCTATACACATGAATTAAAACTAATTTTCGCAAATATGTTGTTTATAATTCATACTTTATCAGTCATTGTTTGTTTTAAAAAAACAATATGTGTAGGTACTTGGACGGTTTCCAATAAATTCAAATCCAGTTAAACTAATTGCATTCTATCAATTTCAACATATGTAATAATATATACATACATCCTACCAATTATTTGCTAAATATACGTCATCTTGAAAAATGGCTCCTACTTTTTTTCTAAAACGATTTTCAACGACCATTGCGTTATTTTGACGATAATAATAATAATATGTGCGTTTAAGGTGAATTTTCTGCTGGCAATGATTAACGGGTTGTTTCCATGCAGCAAATTGGAATCCCCAAGAGACATGACAAATGGCCAAAGCAATATTTGCCCAGTGTTCACTTCTCCCTCTCCCTAATATCCTCTTTAACCCTGTCCTTGCGAAAAACAACCTTCCCTGTCAGTGGACCAATGTTCCATATCTAATGTTAAGTCGCTCGTCTGAGCGCAGATTAGTGGCCCCGGTGCGCAATATACGTTTTTAAATATTCTTCGGCTACAGTTAGTTTTCCAGCCTACTATGGTGTTCACACATGGATTATTATGATAATCCTGAATACGGGTTCTCTTATCATATTGTATTTTTGATCTGATCAGAACCTATGCGCGTATAGTAGAATATTTGATAGAAATAGTTTTTGCCTAAAACAATTTGAAGAGAAAAAATATATTTTAAATTTAACAATAATTTAGTTTTTTTTTTTTGTATTTTATACGTATTTTTAGTATGGATGTTTATTAATTGGGCGATTTCGTCAAAAAATATATTAAACAATCCTGATTTTCTTGAGATTCGATTAATATTAACCAATAGTTTTTAATGTATGAATAATAATATGTAAATATTACATTTTTAATTAAAAATATTTATAACCTTTAAATTGATGTTATAAATACGATCGACTATAAATTAACACGGTATTATTTTTGTGTAAAATATTTTCTATGGAAATTGGTATGGATTTGAATGAGTAAAAAATTAATGTATTATGTTATTTATTTTACATAATTATTTTTATGTACCCGAATTTAAGTTTTGGTTTTATTTTTTTAGAGTGCATACGAGGTATAATATATACCTATAGTACATGCTTATACTAGCTTAATCGACTTACCTTTAATCTTGTATTTAGTCATTTTTAATTTTTGTAATAATAATATTGAAGAATTTAATGGACTCTGCAACATTCATTTAGAGTTTGGACCCTGGGATTTTAGTGAGAAGATCAAAAGTCGCCACCGGGAAAATGATTTGTGAAAATAAGTCTTCGGAAATACGCCATTTTCACTGTTCCCAGACAGAGGCTGATTTATGAGTAGTCCCTAGTGGGAATTCCACATATTATAAAGGTTTTGCCCCCAAAGTCCAATTTTTAACTCCAAAAGACCGAAAAACATGGTAAACTTGACAAGAATACCTTTGGCTGTGATTTTTATTATTATTTAACTTCAAATCATATTTTTTCTTAGATTTTAATAAGATAGTATTATACTTCACAAGAAGGACATATTTATTTTTGAAAACATGTACATATTTTCTGGATAATCTATGATATTTTAATTTAATATATATTTATATTATTTTTACATACCAATGTTCACAATTCAAATATAATAAACAATTTAAAAGTATGTTATCAATTATTGTTAATGGCATCCAAAAAGTATGGGTCAAATCAATTTCAGTAGCTATTTCATTTTTTAGGGAAAATAAAAAAATTGAAGAGAAAAAATATTTATCTAGAAAATACTTTTTTCTTTAAGATATTAACAATTACCCTGTGCTTAAGAGGAATATGAACAAAATAATACTATAATAAATTAACAATTTTTTTTGTTGGAAATGTGAATTATTTATTTAATTTACATCAAATCATTTTATAACTGAAATCAATATAATATCATTGCATTGAAAATAAATTGATATAAAAATAACTTGATATTTTACTTTTCATCTGATCTTTTACTTACTACGTTGTTTAAAAGCTCCAATAATGCTATAATTTTAAAAATTGTCCTCTATAGTTATATTTATAATAAATATTTAAATATCAAGTATTTGCAACGTGTAGTATTGTTATATGTTTTGAGGGTGTCGCACATGGGCATATATCAAAGCCATCGCTGTTATTAACACACTATGATGCGGAGTCGGAAGAGCGGGTTTCAATATCTTCACAAACAACTGGTGACGATAATATGTATTCTAGACACAGTTGGACCCGGGTCTTTTAGTGCATTTACTTTGACTACGCCTTGTCTTGATCGGCTTTGATGCGCTACAATTATAATGATTATACATGTGTACGTGACCAGAAAAGTTTTGGTTGGGGCTGTAGACCATTTTCGAGTTGGAATGTTTCGATAAATAACAAAACGGGTTTTTTGAATCTACAAAACGGTTTGTTTTAATCCTTATATCACTCTGATGTGCAATTAGCTGGACCACCGCTATTATTCTTGATACATTTCTACTTTTAGGAAAGGTTCGAGGAGAATTATAACTTGTAA
Source organism: Aulacorthum solani (assembly GCA_008528875.1). Taxonomy (NCBI): domain Eukaryota; kingdom Metazoa; phylum Arthropoda; class Insecta; order Hemiptera; family Aphididae; genus Aulacorthum; species Aulacorthum solani. Next base: position 9,760 of record PVMI01087296.1, read on the forward strand.
AATCATTGATTGAAATTCATTTTTAGTCGATCTATTTTGAAACGTTATTTAAAGTTTCTTTCTATAATTTTCTTAATTCAACTAGAAAATATTATTTGTCTCTTTAAAAATTAAATAACAGAGTAATGTATGTGGCATATTTATTGTATGAAATTACATACAATTTAAAAATTATTTCATACTTTAATATAGTTGGGTTTGGGATAAGAAACAAAGAAGTAACCAATAGGCTGGTATTATAACAAATAAAATGTCATTATAAAGCTATGTAAGCAGATGCCACTACTTTGATTAGAATTTTGAAAATTCGGAGACTTATTTGCATCCCTTTATTGTGTACGGTAAAACGTTATTCTTTTTTAATTAATTCATAAATTCATTGCTTTTATTCACCCTAAACATTTCTTAATATGTATGAGTATACTATTATTACCATTTATATTTTAATACATTTTTAAAACGTAAATTAAAAATATGTAAATATATCTAAGTAGACGCAATATTATAAAACAATAAATCTAGATAAATTGTTTTGGTAATTAAAATTGTTTTTTTAATTTGAAATATGTTTAATTTTTTGAATATATTAAATAGAATAAGTTAGAATTCATACAGGTTTCTGATTTTATATTGATAAAATATTATACAAAAAACGTTGAGTGTAGTTGTAACCTCTTCCACAGTATCACAATTTCAATATTATTATTTCGATATTTTTCAATTTATATGTTTATTGTACTTCAAATGCTTTTATATATCAGAACAAAGATTATTTGTGACAGTAGGTGAATGTGTAACAGCCGATAGTTAAACAGATTTGAAAAGGTTTTTATTGAAAATATAATTTATACCTGAGTTAATTAAAAGACAATGATTAGAAAATAGAGAATCAATGTAAAAGACGTTTGTACAAACAGAAATACATTTTTTGTTAAATTCAGTTAGTGGAAGGAGAAAGCAGAACAATTAATGAACAATGTTTGAAAGTCATGAGACACATGCATATTTAGTAATTATGTACATAAAGTTGTTTGTTGAAACATTTAAACCTAATACCTACGTAATATAAAATAATATTTAAAGTTGTGAACAAGTATTTATCCGTCAAATTTTTGTTCGTCTAAGAATAAACAAATTATTAAAAAGTAACATTTTTATGTATAACCTACGATGCCTAAAAAATTGACAAGAGTGATTTAAAACTATAAGTGATATTTATTCATGAATATTATTATACATTTACTTAATGTAATAGTTCCAAGATCTACCTTTTGGTAACAGTTAATGCGATTTTGTTCGCTCCAATGGAAAAGTTACTGGGCCGATATACATACATCTAAATAAATGGATTGGAAGTAGTTTGAAAATAGTGTAGATCTTTGAAACTAAAATTATAACATCTATCATTTTTTATCGTTAAACGTATGAAAAAAAATGTATAATGATTTAGACAATTATTTTGTTCATGGGTACATAGTGCATATTTTCAGTGGTGATAATTTCTAATAATATATTGAAACATTTTTTTAAAGCTGTAAAATTATTATATTTAATAGTAATAAACAATAATAACTATTAATGCGGTGCTGTACTATTTTAACTTTCAGGTATAGAGCATTTTAGTTAAAAAAAAATTAACTAAATTATTCTATTATATATTTTTTGTATTGAAAACTAAAAAGTATGTAAGTATAAGTAAGAAATATAGAAATGATGTAGAAGAACTGGATGAACCACTTTTTGGGTTTAATGTCTTTCATAAATATGAAAGAAAAGATGAATTTTAAATTTATATAATGATTCTGAGCAGTTATTGATTTACACAAAGATGTTAAATATCGGCACTCTGTGGATGCTCACATTTCTTTATTATTTTTTGTTTTGCTGTAGAGTTCAAAAATCGATATATTTAAAATAAAATTAGTGTTCAACTGTCAGTTTCTATAAGAGCTAAAGTTAACCATTTGATTAAAGTTGTTGAGCTTTGTGTGAATTTTTACGGAAAAATAATAATATAAGCTTTGTTCAAAAACATTCTGAATATTTAAGTGTTGTAGATAGAATTTAAACGAGATTAATGATCTTTCCTACTAATATAAATAATTAATGAAAATGTAAGGCTTTTTTTTTTTTTAAAGAAAATGATGAAATTATTCATAAATTATTTTCGTTAAATTATTTTACACCTTTCAAACCTTTTTATTAGCCTTCAAAAAATATTTATTTTGGTGCATTAGTTGAAATATAATAAAATAGGCGCGATAATTTATCTGAAAATCCTGAAGTCAGAGCAAAAGACACGTACGCATAGTTGTTGGTCCGACAGCGTGACGTGACATACCCGATTGCGTGCCAACAAGTCTTTTATCTATGTTCGTCTTTCTGATTTTCTGCTGTTTTCGTGTTCATGCTACGGTATGCAATGACAAATATTTCTTGAATAAAAATCGTTTTGCGTAAAATGATTAAGTTAGGAGTACAAAATGTAAAATCTCAATCAGGAAAATGTATTAAATGAATGTGACGCAATCGACGTTTACTAAATTAGTCCAAGCATTTATTGATGTTTCGCTGTTTTATTTTTAAATCGACGGAGCAATAGAAATGTAAGACCACTTTACACAACTTCTAATGACGATTTTGAATTATTGTTGTACGCTTGGAGTACGTTATTCCCGCAGTGGGTATTGTATGTTGGCCTAGGCAATGAATTAAAAGCCGTAATTCGCGTTCGGCGTGTGCTCAACACGTTAATATTGCGACAACGTTACGGAACTTTGGAAATAATTTTTACAGTCCTCCGCCCACTTTCCTGGCCCCTCTTACCTACCTCGCACGTGGCGTACACGATGCAGCCGGCGATCTCGCGGTGCCGTCGAAACGCACTTTTTCGTTCGATGTCAGCGCTGCCGGCGCCGCGTGCGGACTGCAGGTTTTCCCGAGCAGCGATATTTCTCTCGGCGAACAGCGCGTTGCCCGGGCGGGGAGGGTTGGAAATAACGGAAAACAAAACAAATTGCCCCCCATGTGTCGTTTGTCTTTTAAAACGCTCCGGCGGCTCTCGACCACATAATATCTGTCTTATCGTTGCGCGATTGCTTTCCGCCGCAGAAAAAAAGCCGCCCCCGCTGCACCTTCGTCCGCGGCGTTTCCTTCGTTAACGGCGTTTCGCGTTTTAGTGGATTACTGCCGCCGCCGGAGCCGAACCACGCGCGCCACCGCCGCCTGCGAAACGTTCCTCCCGTACAATAATGTACGTTCGCCGCCGTTGGAACTCTACCAAAAAGCCGACGAACGACTCGTTGGGCGTTTGCGATGGGTATATCATACTATGTNNGTGCAGGCGGCGCTCCGTTCGCGGCGACAAACCGACGGGGAATTATTATCGACTACGCCGAAACATCCTGTTTTTTTTTTTTGAACAATGGTATACACCTTTAACCGAATGCTGCCGACTATATTATAGAAACCAGCCGTACGTTTCAGACAGCACATTTCACTACACTACTTACTCATTATAACAAACAGTTCTCAAGCAAAAGTCTCACTGTTCAATTTATTTTTCATTATTAGAAGCCCCGACGGCAGATAGATTATTTGCTTGAGTTCAATTTATTATAATGTATACGATAATATAATTTGTAGTTTGTTTAGAATACCCATATCACGATTTATTACACATTAATATAAGATCACAGTGTTTTTCTCATAAAAAGTGATCAATAATTATACTATAACCTACCTACACCAATATAGATAGTGACTATCGAAATCAATTGGTGATCTTTTTCAAATCGTTGAATGTATTCAATTTATTATTTCGTCTCAAGCACTACGTGTCTACGTTGTTGACAAATATCAAATTAAATTTAAGACTAGGTTAGGTAGCTAGTATGAACGGTATTGAGAGTTAATATAGCCTTTAGGATCAGTACAAGATCAGTGAAATCAATATACGCCTCTGAACGACCTGAAACCTACACGGAATAGGCTCTTATAATAATCTGTGTGGGACTCAATACATTGTAGCGAAAATTGCAGGTAAAAATAAAAATTTAATTAAATGTACGACAGAACAATTTCGAAATGTATGAATCGATACCCTATATTTATTTAACAAAGATAATGTAAGTTTTTCTAGTTTATTTGAATTTTTTGATTTTACTTTAAATTACGTAGGTCCATTATGTCATTATTTAAATTATGTAAAGTCCATAATAAATTTTAATTTTTTTTAATTTTTTTTATCACGGAGTCGATGCATACCATTTTAAGTTATCGGGCACGTACTGGAGCAAAAGACAAATATTATTCAAGCAATTAAAAATATTCGGCACAATTAACCAACACCCATCCGCGTTACGCCCGTCGGGTTATATACCAGAGAGGCGGTTCCAAACCTGTACCGATCGCTGGCCATGTGTGTATTCACACGCAAAGATCAGAGCCATTTAAATACGCTGTTTTCACAATTTATTGTATTGTAAAAAAAAAAAACAATTTATAATATACAGTAGAGATTTGTACACCCACACTTGCCATTTCATAATTCGCAAACAACATATTTTCCTCACAAAATCACTCGTATTGTAATAAATATTATGTTCCTTACTTTTTTTGGATTAAACGTTTATTACATTTATTTAGGGGTCTTATTCATCTTGTTCACCCAAAACTAGAATAGCTGACTACCTCGCTGTAAATTCGTTATTTATTTATTATTATTATTTATTTATTTAGCCATGAATGTATACAATTTTGCGATGTTCTGGGTTATTTTTTAAATCCTTGTGTCCATCCTTACTTTTTTGAGCATGCGATTTGACACAATTATTACAATGACCTACTCAATGATGAGTATACTCAAAAACTATACTACATCAGAGCGCGTTCCTCAGTTTTCATAAACTTTTAGAACAAACTCATTAAAAAAATTTAAACTTTTCTATCGATACACTTTAAATATATGTACCTAGTGACCTCAATCAGTAGGTATTGGTAGTCCAAAAACTA
>PVMI01087316.1:0-10284 GCA_008528875.1 Aulacorthum solani
GGCTTGCGAAATCAGCCAGAGTGTTCATGCTTAATCACTGTGTCAGGCAGTTGTGGCAGATATTTAATTTAACGGGAGCGATATTATGGCTGGACAGCCAGAGCACAATAATAATGCAGAGGTCACGCTTAAACTCGCTGAAGAGCAAATAGCCCTGACGAAGCAAAAGATTGTGGATGGACATGTCCGTGTTACCCGTTCCACAACTGAGCATGACGAGGTCATCAGTACACTGCTTAACCGGGAGAAGGTTGAGGTTGAGCATGTAGCGAAAGCGCAACCTGTTGAAACGATGCCCGAAATCAGGGAAGAGAACGGTGTACTGATTGTCCCGGTAGTAGAGGAAGAAATCCAAATCGTCAGAAAGCTGGTGCTTACAGAGGAGATCCACATCCGAAAAGTGCAGGAGAATGTTCCTTTTCAGGAAGTGGTGACCCGACGTGAGCAGCATGTGAAAGTTGAAAGAGATGACGATCAAATTAGCTAACAGAGAGGAACCTATCATGGCACATGAAAAAATCGTAACACTGTTCGATTCTGCAATTCAGGCAGAGGCCGCGAAAAGAAATCTCGTGAAAGCAGGCTTTTCTGATCGGGACATCAGTCTTATCAGTGGAGAACGTTTGCAGGAGGAAGGACACTCTATCCGCCATCCAAGCATCTGGCAGCGTCTGTTTGGTCACTCCGTTGATAAAGAGCAGGCCGATGTTTACACCAGAGCGATGGACAAGGGCGGCGTAGTGCTGACTATCCGCACCGAGGAGGAGAAGCTGGCTCGCGCAATGACCATTCTCCATTCTCATGACTCGGTGGACGTTCCGTCACGTATGCAAAGCTCGGTTGAAAATGGCACCACCGCGCCGGGCATCAACCCGACGACGGCAGGCAAGCAGTTTGCCGGTGAGACTAATGACCGCCAGGTTGAACCACGACGCACCTCACTGACCGGTGATGAGAGCGAAGCTGACATTCTGCGTCTTGCCGAAGAGCAGGTTGAAGTGGGTAAACGTCTGGTGAGTGAAGGCTCTACTCGTGTTCGCCGCTACACCGTGACCGATACCGTATCTGAAGATATTTCGCTGCATGAGCAGCATGCTGACATCTTCCGCCGTTCGGTGAATGAACCCGCGCTGGCTGGTGAAGTGGACTGGTCAGAGAAAACCGTCGAGGTTGCTGAGACGCATGAGCAGCCGGTGATCAACAAAACGACCCACGTGAAAGAAGAAGTGGTGGTCCGTACCGACGGCAGTGATCGTACCGAGACCATTAACGACACGGTGCGTCGTCAGGAAGTGGATATCGACCATGCACGAGGTGGCCTGGAGCGCGAACAGCCGGGTACGACCGCAGGGGTAAAACCTGCGACCGCCGCAGCAGGCACGCAGTCACCAGGTGCACATAACCGCGACCACAAAGAGAGCCTGACTGAGAAGGTGAGTGAGAAAGCCAGCGAAGTGAAGGATAAGGTCGGGAACAAACTGCACGATCACTCGCATTGAGGCGCTTATCCTGACAACAACAGGCGCTAACGGGCACCGCTGAAGCCCGATGCTGAGCATGCAAGATGCAAGAAGGGGCCAACCGAGAGGTTGGCTCTTTTGCGTTTGTGGGGGAGGAGCCAGGGCCTTTTACAGGCCAGCTAGAAGATTAAACTTTTCCTGATAATCGCATTCAGCCAGACTTCGTCGCCGCGTCCCGCACGTACATCACCGGTCTGCCAGATTGTTTCTGCTTTAAGAGCGAATCTATTTACCGCTGTGTTCTTAGTGCCAGCCTCACTTTTTATCTCCATCGTATTTTTAGTCAGGAGGCTGCCGCCGGGAGTATTAATCCTCTCGATCAGTTTCTGTAACCCAGCCCTATCCATATCCGTAAATCTGCGCCCATCCTTTTCACGTTCGCCGTGGCCATGTTTAAAAGAGAGATACCCTACGCCGCCAGGCTTCAGCGCTATGGCCAGTTTTGTCATGACGCCGGGTAGTTCAGCTTGAGAGACATGCAGTAGCGAGGCGCAGCACCAGATACCGTCATATCTTTCAACCGCATCCACATCCTGAAAGCGCATCTGCATTACAGCCTTTCCGGATAACTGGCGGGCCAGCGCAACCAGCTCCGCCGAGGCATCAAAGGCTTCGACGATAAAACCCATTTCGCTGAAGGCTTTAACGTCACGGCCTGAACCGCAGCCTGCATCGAGAATGCGAGCACCCGGCGGCAGGCAGTCAATAAAAGGCGGGTAAAGCGCAGACATATCCACGCTTACCGTATCGGTAAAAAACCGCTGAGAGTTCTGTCGGTAATAATCTTCATTGTTCAAAACAGGCTGTCTCCCTGTGCCGCTGGCTGCCATTCGTGGAGCAGAGAAAATTTTGCCGTATCCCAGCTGTTTTGCAGGAAGCTGTGCCGCAGCATCGGCGTTGCGCCGGTCTGGCGGATTAACGTCTCCCGCAGTGGCAGATGACTGTTAATAAAGTATTCGTTTCGATCATGCAGTCGCTGCAAAAGTGTTATTGAGGGAATGCGTGCAAATTTACCCTGGGCGCCGCGATTACAGGTCTGGCAGGCCAGCACCAGATTCCAGACACCGTTAAGGTTGCCGATTTGCTCGCTGAGCATCAGTGGCAGAAAGTGATCGACATCCGCCAGGTTCTCTTCGCCACCCGTCACGCCAATGGCGCGAAAGCAGTAAAAGCACCGGCCTTTCTGGTAGCCGTTCAGGCTGCTGCGGCAGCTGGTAATGGTGACGCGGCGACCGCTCTGGCGGCTGAAAAGCATCTTGTCATTATCGTCATAATCAACCGCAATCAGGTTACGTGAAACGTTCATCGCCCAGGCTTCTTCTACCAGCCGCCATCTGGCATCCGTTTCCGCTTTCAGACTGGCAAACTGTTCGTTTTCCGTCAGCTGATAAAAGTTCTCCGTAAGCCGGATGCCTTTATGGCTTCGCCGTTCATCCAGGAAAAAGCGTTTGTCGATCTCGGCGTGATTCACATTATGAAAAGCATCGATGACGTTTGCGAACCCGCGCTTAACGGTAATGGCAATTAACTGTTCTTCGCTGATTTCGCCTGCGTTGAATTGTCTGCATGCCTCCAGAAACTCGCTGCTTTTACTGGTGATCTGCTTTGGCGCATGACGCAGGTGGGCACATAAATGCCGCACAAAAGGCACGGCCAGCGCTTCCAGCGTAATCAAATCGTTGTCCGGCTGCTTCAGGTCGTACAGCGCATGGGCAAGAGCAAACTTATAGGAGGCGACGTTTTTGCCAAAAAGGATAACGCCGCGCCAGTAGTTTTCAAGGCGGGGATCGGCCTGGTAAAAGCGCATGCAGGATCCTGTTTTGCGAGACAGCTCGAAAAAAGCACGTAACAGGATCACATAACAAATGCAGGTAAATGTAAACCGTAAAGGTGGGGAGGAGTTGGGCGTTTCTAAGGGCGAACAGGCGCTGTAAGACAATCAAGACAACATCAGCGTGAGAGGTAAGTAGAGGGAGGATACTCAGGCTAAAACGTTGGGCCATAGCCGGATTTATTCAGGCAACTCAGTTGTGCGGCAGGTGCGCAGCAATGTCTGTCGCTGGTACGCGTCAGACAGATCGTAGTGCACTGAAAGATGAGCGGGCAGGGCGGTAAAAACGGATAACGGCGTCATATCTTCTTCGATATAATCAGGAAATCTCCGCGCAGACAGGGACATTTACATGCACGAGATTTTTTCTTTTATCGTTCCACTGCTGTCGTTAGCGTTCTTCATTTTGCTCATCTGGTCTTTCTTCAGGCCTTTGCCCCTTAAAAAAGGGCCTCCTCCTTCTCCTGGCGAGATGAAAAAGATATCGGCTAACACTCCGATATTGAAAAAATTGGGCATGAACACGGAAGATTATTACTATGACAGCGACTTCCTGTATCAGCAGCGTGAAGGCGAAACGCTTTGCAAAGTTCCGCTGGAAAATATTATCAGGATAAAAGTTACTGGAACTGAAGTCAGCAATCGCCGGGTATGGTTGGTTCGTTACGTTACCGGAGCTTATAAAACCGAAAGGGAGTTCAGAGTCCTGAACAACTACACCCTTTTCAATCGGGATTTTGCCGGTTTTCTTGCCGCCGTGAAAGAGGCCAATCCAGCGGCTGAGGTGCAGGAAATGACCTTAGGACGACTGTAAATTGGCAGGATAGCGCGGAGCGCTTTAGCATGAGCAATGATATGGAACCCTCAATGGCGGACGTTATCGCTTTTGTCCGCGATTTTGCAGGATGCAGACGTGAAATAATCGATGAAAATACCTGGCTGGAAAAGGATCTGGGGATTACCGGCGATGATGGTGTTGAATTGCTGGAGGAGGCCGAAAAAGTTTTCGGCGTGAGCTTTTCTGCAGAAGAAGGTGGTTTCAGGAAGGCGTTCTCTCTGAAAGAAAACGAATATCTTTTCCATAGTGAAGGCATCGACTTTTTTGGCATTGTTTATCTTTGCAGACGACTGCGCGGCATTCCTGCGCCTGTTGTCCGCGATCTCTCTGTCGGCCAGTTGCACAGCGTGCTGGTTGAAGCGCTTAACAAAACAGAGAGTTACCCGATAGGCGCATCGCCCAGGACGGAGCGTAGCCTTTTTTCAAAGCCTGGCGTCGATTAACAATGGCTTTGGGTTCCCTCACACCGATGGTGAAAGAGTGATACCTGTGCTGATATCAGAAATACAACCTGAGGGAATAAAGTGAACTGTAAACCGATGCTTTTCGTACTGGCGATACTCTCCCTGTCGGCTCAGGCCGCCCAGAGCGGAAAAACGCTTGAGCACAAAGACTGGGAAGTTGTCTGTGATAACACCCTGACCTGCCGCATTGCAGGTTATGCCAAAGAAGAGGATCCCTCCGGCTCCATCCTGCTTACCCGTGCCGCTGGACCTGCAACGGAGCCAGTGGGAGAAGTGACGCTGGGCGACACCGAAGATGACAGCGCGCCGGCGCAAAAGCTGACGCTGTGGATCGACGGGAAATCAGCAGGCGATCTGGTGGCAGCTGATGACAACTGGCGGCTTTCGGCCAGCCAGACCTCTGCGGTAATCAGTGCCGTCAAAGGCAGCGGTAAAGTCGAGTTTAAAGGCGGCACAAAGCCTTTTCTGCTTTCTGGCGAGGGCGCTTATGCCGTGCTGCTGAAAGCGGACGATGTGCAGGGCCGTATCGGCACGCCAGGTGCGCTCACTAAAAAAGGCAATAAACCGGAAAGCAGCGTGGCTAAGGCTGTGCCCGCACCGGTTATTCAGGCGGCTAAAACCCTCAGTGGCGAACCCCGTTTGCTGACCGCACCAGAAATGGACGCGCTGAAAACCCGACTGCTTGCAACGGTCAATCATAATGACGATGACACGTGCGACAGCCTGTATTCACCTGCAGAAAACAGCGATCCGGAAACTGACGGACTCACTCTTACGCCACTGGACGACACACACGCTTTGCTTTCGGCGCTCTGCTGGCGTGCCGCTTATAACGAAGGATATGGCTACTGGGTCATTGATAATCAGCTGAAAGGCACGCCGGTGCTGGTGACCATCTCCGGGTCGGATTACGACAAGGGCGAGATTACCAATGTGCAGAAAGGCCGCGGTATTGGTGATTGCATGAGTCAGGAAAGCTGGGTGTGGGACGGCAAGGCTTTCCGCAAAAGCTATGACGGCGGGACCGGCATGTGTCGTTATATCCATGCGGGCGGCACCTGGGATCTGCCGACGCTGGTAACGGACGTGAAGCCTGTTTCGGGTTAGAGCTTTTGATATGCCAGTGAAACATGATGGTTGAAGCGACTGCTTTACGGCGGGCGAGGGTAAGTGAAGAATTTCTGACAAGGATGTCACGCAGTGTCCCGGAGAACCCGAAAGACGTTTTTTTCAGCAGTTGCACCTTAGCCTGCCGATAAGGGTTGCGGAAACAGGGGGTAACGGTATAATCCTCAACGTTTTCCGCATACCCTTCAGTGCCGAAGTGGCGAAATCGGTAGACGCAGTTGATTCAAAATCAACCGCCGCGAGGCGTGCCGGTTCGATTCCGGCCTTCGGCACCAAGTATGCAAATTAAAGTCGCTCTCAAGGGCGGCTTTTTTTGCGTCTGGGATTTTATTTTCTGTCCGGTATGTCAACGGAAGTGATAAATATCCAATATGTCTTGTTCGCACAATGGTCATTTTCAATCAAATAATCCCAAGCTTTGCATACAATTCTTTTTTCTCTTTCATGCTGTTATCCAATGGTGCTACTCGCAATGCCGCTTTCAAATAAGCTGCAGCACCAGAGTAATCACGCATTTGCTCGCAAACTAAAATGAGTTGGCTTAACACATGGAACTTCATTGGAGTTGTTTGGTTTACTTTCTCCAATAGTGCTCTTGCTTCAGGATATTTTGCTTCAAGGCCAAGGATAGATGATTCTAAATACATGGTAGTCGCGTTTTCTGCTTCAACTTGCTTTCGTTGAAACAGCCAGGATTTTGCTTGACTGATATTGCGCAACTGTAGGTTTTTCTTAACTATAAGCTCGAACAAAGCCGCAGGTTGAGTCAATTTACCCTCGAGCAAGATCGCTTTATTATCTTCTACAACTTTTTCAAAGTCGAATAAGCGATTGGCGCGGTACAAGGCAATAAGTTGCTGATGTAAAGCTTGTAGATCTTTACTGCGGCCATACTCCTGCGACGCTAACTGAGCAGCCTTTTGGTAAGATTGATTGGACATTGCTTCAAGTACCGCACTTGACCAGTCCTGATCAAGTTTAGTCTGAAAAACGGGAGCAATAGCACCAACTTTTAGTTGCTTAGTAGTAGCTGCATCAAATGCATGAATTAAGTCGGAAATAGTTGAAAAGCGATCCTCCGCTCGTTTTTGTAAGCAGGTAAGAACCACTTTCTCCAGGTCCGTATGAATAGAGCTATTAATCTCTGTTGGAAGCTTGAAAGGTGCGTGGCGCTGAACTTGTGCTGGCGTATCATGGGGCAGCTTTCCTGTCAGCAGCTGGTATAGCAAAACACCTAAGCTATAGATGTCGCCCAATAGTAGCTCTTCCAGACTACCTCTACGGCTATCGACGTTGGAGAACTCTGGGGCCGAATACAACACAGTCCCGCCATTTTCTCGGGTACGAACGTAAATTTCTTCTGGTAAAGCTGAGCTGCCAAAGTCCGTCAACTTCACCAGGTCCCGTTCGCCAACCAAAATGTTATGTGGCTTAATATCTCCATGGGATATTGGCATTGGTAGTTCGGCCAAATAATGTACAGCACAGAGCACTTGACGATATATTCTGAATAAACGTTCATAGGTCTGGCCAAAATTACGCTGCCTGTCATCGAGCTTTTGCGCCAGGGTTTGGCTTGGGAAATATTCCATTTCAATATAGAACCATTCATTATCTATACGGCCCATATCAAAAATTTGCACAATATTTTCGTGGGGCTCGACGTCTAAAAGCTCTTTACCTTCGGCAAGTTGGCGGTCTTCCCGAGTAATATCCTTAGGGATTTTTACTGCGACAATTTTTCCATCTTGCAGGCGCTCCGCCCGCCATACCCAACCATGGCTGCCATCACCAAGGCATTCAAGTAACAGGTATTTATCACCAAGGCGTTTATTCGTCCCTGGCAAAAAATGTGCTGATTTTATATTCACATCAACACCTCATAGTGAATTCTGTCCAAAACAATCATGCTCAGATTTTTGATAAATAAAAAGCGACTAAATACCACCTCAACATCAGGAGCGGCGCTTACTTGGGTACCAGTGGACGAAGTAAAACCCATGCGGCAAATGTCTTTCAGTTTTCGGGTATCAGGTGCACCTACTAAGCCTTGGCTCCAGGCACTGAGGACCAGGGTTTTGGGGCAATGATTCCAGCGCTGCGCTGCTTCCAGTAAGTTTTTTAGTTTTTCTTCTAGCTTTTGCTGCCCCTTCGCTGAACCATCAAAGCGTTCAAATTCGATTAAACACATAGGTGATGCAGATGATTTATGAAACCAGCCCGAGTCTGAGCGAATATCAGCACCAAATGTACCTGGAGCCGGACATTCCACTACCGCCATAAATGACTGTTCATGCCCGAATGTATTCCAAACGCTACAGCCTAAGCTGTGGACCAATACATCCTGGTCCAATAGCTTACCGCTTGCTAAAAGTGGAAACGTCTCATTTACCCAAGCTACTTCAGGCATAGGCACCTTAGCCATTGAAAGAGCCCCAAACACGCAATACCTCCGGTGATTCACCACCGTGAATTAATGCCTTACTACCAACTTTAACAAGCAGTGGTGCAGGGATTGAACGACCACACACCAGAGCTTCACCGGTTGATAAACTCGGGAGTTCCTCCAGGTCAGCTTTGCTCACCATATCTGATGCTTTAGCTATAAATCGTTGATCGTCTGGGTTCTTTAAGCGCATCGTAATTAGCGTATTGCACTGAGAGGTCACATCTGAATCTAATTTCGATGGACGCTGGCTCACAATGCCAAATCCAACACCAAATTTACGACCTTCACCGGCGATCTTTTTAATAATGCGGTGACTGACTGCATTGCCACCGGCCGGAGCAAAATTATGGCCTTCTTCGTAAATGATAAAGCATGGGCGCAGCGGGTCCGTTTTGCTCGAGGCCGCCTTTAATATTTCACTAGATAACAGTGCACAAATGACTTGCTTAGCGGTATCACTCAAACCTTGTAAGTCAACAACGACTAAACGCCCCTGTTGATTGCTCGGGCGTCCCACCATTTTGTAAATATCAGTTGGCTCAGCCATTGTTGCACTGTAAAAACTTTTGGCTTCATTAAGCACGCGTGAAAGCTTCATCGAGGCGACGGCGGCACTACGGCCTGATAACGCCTTCGCCTCAGCTTCAGAAAGGTCGTCCCACTCTTTTAACTCTTCAATACCATCACCTAATAAGAAGCGTAGGCGGTTAATATCTCGTGGCTCAGTCTTATCTGCAGAGCGCCAATAACGAATTGCAACATCGAGTACTCGTTGCTGCGGTTCCGTTAAGCCAGGTAATATTTCAGCAATATCGTCCATTTCAAAATGGTCAAACTGAAGCGCTAATGGCGTATTCTTACTGGCGTATTTATGTTTAAAAGATTCGTGCTGCGGCGAGTAAACCTGAATACCTGCACCGGCGGCTTGCAGCTTTTCAAAGGTCTGTTTTATCAGTGGCAGTGCTTCTTGATCACGCTTATCGTCAGTGGCTTCTAAGAAGCTTGAGAATTGCAGATTACCGCCAGCGAGGGCTTTACCGTATTCACCATGTGGGTCAAATACTACTACCGTACCGTTATTAACCGCGACTAAACGCTCAATAATGCGGCCAACTGTATAAGACTTACCTGACCCCGTCATTGCCAGAACAGCCAAATGCTCAGTGACCAACTTGTTCACGTCAATAAAAACAGGAACTGTATTCTCGCCTTTGTCGTAGCCTACTAAGTTACCCAAGTGCAAACTGGAGTGTTCATTAAATTCGTAAAAATCACTCAAAAACTGAAAATCGACGGTTTCAACAGCAGTACCCGGGTTAAGTGGGCGACGTGGAATTTTGATTTGACGAGTAACAGGATCGCGGTAACCAACCAGCTCGACCTGAGCAAACATATTCTCACCAGTTACATTCGCACCGGGCAAAAGCTCAAGCTCGGTTACACCATCGCCAAAGCCGGCGTTATAGAGCATATTAGTACGGCTTATCTTGGTCACTCGCCCCAGTACGGCGACTTGCCCCTCATCTTTGCGTTCCTGGTGCATAATGCGTACAAACTCACCACGGCGTACTGAAAACGAGTCTTGCACAACCATAGTTAACTGACTGGCATCACCAGTGTTACCGACTAATTTACCTAAAACTTTATAAGCCATTATTCAATCCCTCATCAAGGCCTGCCAACCACCCGGCCTCAATATCATTATTCTTTAGTGCCTGGTGTAAACCCTGGCGATAAAACGTAGCAAATTTAGGTAAAATACCAAGCTGTTGATAGCCAAGTAATTGTGGCAACGGCATTGCATTACCTTTGTTTTGCATATCCAGCACCATCAGGCGAGAGGCAACTAAATCGAGATCAGCACTTTTCCATTCTGGTTCGTCACCCGCTAATTGCACCATTTTTATCTGTCCACCTCGGGCACTACGGAAGTGAAAACCAATTAGACCTTGCTTAGCTTCAATATTGGGTTCAATGCGCTTTTCTTGTTCAGACAAACGAAATGCGATGGTGCGCGAATAGTTGCCTAAAATGCCATTGATAAATCGCAAATC